>ML370238.1:0-25524 GCA_005239525.1 Nicotiana knightiana
AAAATGGCTTGCTATCTTTTTCAATAAATGTTTTGAACTTTAAAACTTGGCACGTATTGGGATATTTAACCAAGCATGGGAGGAATCCTTATTAATTTAAGTGTGGGCTTGCCTAACCCCGATGTTGGGTTCCATCACGACCTGAGTTAGTATTTTGGGTCGTGACAGTATCGATATTGAAGTTATACTCCGATAATCGTGGTGCCTCTGTAGGATCGGCGTGCTTATCAAAATCATTTTTGCTCATAAGTCCCCGAGAACTTTTTCCTCGATCACTCCTTCGATCGTTTCGGGTGGAATTACGTCCGGGACCACCGTTCCTGCGATCTGTGATGTATGGCTGATATCGATCTCTGTTCGACCAAGGTTCCATATCGATATCTCTCTGATTTCTGCATATGGTCCTATTCGTATATACGGAACAAGAAGGAGTTCCCAATTGGTCATCCTCGACTCTGATCTTCGATTGATACCGATTATGTACATCGGCCCAAGTCACCGCTGGATATTCAATCAAGTTTTACTTCAGTTGACGTGATGCTATCGAACTTCATTCATTCAACCCCTGAGTGAAGGCTTGGACAGCCCAATCATCTGTGATTGGTGGCAACTCCATGCGTTCCATTTGGAGCCGAGACACAAACTCCCTAAGCATTTTGTTATCCTTCTGTTTTACTTTGAAAAGGTCTGATTTCCTTGTTGCAACCTTTATGGCCCTGGCATGTGCCTTTACGAAAGAATCCGCAAGCATAGAGAATGAGTCAACGGAATTTGGCGGTAGATTATGGTACCAAATCACTGCCCCCTTCGATAGAGTCTCTCCGAACTTCTAATAGAACAGAGTCGATCTCATCATCTTCCAAATCGTTACCTTTGATGGCGCATGTATAGGAGGTGACATGCTCGTTGGGATCGGTGGTCCCATAGTACTTAGGGATTTCTGGCATACAAAATTTCCTGGGAATGGGCTTCGGAGCCGCGCTTGGAGGGAGCGGCTTCTGTACAATTTCTTTGAATCCATCCCTTTCAAAATTGGCGGCGTCCCCGGTATCTGGTCAACCCGGATTTGTATGTTTTTACTTTCTTATCATTCGCCTCTATTTTCTTCTCTCCCGATTCAATTCGTTTGGTGAGCTCCTCGAGCATCTTCATTATTGCGGGGTCAGTCCCCGATTCACTGGCATTCGACATTTCTCGTACTGGCTCGGCCCGGGGGGTGGCTTCCGGTTCGACCTCACTCGACATTCGATGCTGATTTTGTAGATGTGCAATGGCAACTTGTTGAGCCTGTAGCATCTTATCACTTGGAGACTGACTCCTCCATCTCCTCCACCATGTGTACCTCGACCGCCAGATCGGCCTTCTCTTCACACACTCCCTTCTGGGTCCGCCCAGATTCTCATTTAGAGCGATGTGCGAACTAACGTCGACTAGATTGGATATCGGTGCTCCCTCGAGGTCAGCTTGTGGTACCTCGACCCCTGGACCAACTACATGGTTGTTTTCCCCGTGAAATCTGAGGCCATTATCACCATGTGTGGGTGTTGTTTGTGAGTTTGACATATTTTATCCTGAAAACAAAAATACTTGACAAGAACAAGCGTGAAGTAGTGTGTGTTATCGAAATCAATATTGAATAATCGCTATTATTCTTAGCCCCACGGTGGGTCCCAAACTGTTTACCCTAAAATCTGGATAACAATTAAACTTATATTGTGGTTTTAAGGGTATGTGATTTCACCCAATACCAATTGATAAATGCGTAAGTAAATGACAAAATTAAACTGTAAATAAATCAAACCAATATACAGATAGAGCTTCATCCTCGAGCTAAGATACCCTCGAACTGATAAGTGTAAGAACAATAGAAACAAAATAAAAACAATGAACAATGGCACAAGTAAGAAAGAAAGAATTGAATTGTTTTTTGCTCAATAGATCCTGCCCCTACAAATGATTGGAGCTCCTCTTTATATAGTAGAGGAATCCTAATTACAGTATATCTCTAATTACATAAGGAAACCGTATAAACAGCTAATTAACCGCTTCAGATTTGATCCATTCCGAGATTCACGCCACGATCCTCGGCCAGTTACGGATATCTCGCTCTTTCCGTTACTAAGATATCCCCGATGTTACTCGGGATCTATTTCCGCTGGCTCCGACTAATACCGGTCTCGATCTCGAAAGAGACTTCGATCTCGAACTTAATGACTCAGCTATTCGATGCAACCTCGTAGTCTCAATCAGATTTCTACCGTATACAATGTCGTACTTCAAGGTTTCTGCTATCATTTCTTTCATAAAAAATTAAACATGAAATAACGTCTTCCTTGCCTTTATTCGTCAGCTTAAAAACACGACGAAGAAATTTACCAAATGGAGACCGCTAGACAAATCAACAAGGTGAAATGTCGCTGAATGTCGACTCTAAGTCGTAACTGTTTGTGATGTCTTTTTCAAATTGTTTTCTTTTTTGAAGATGACAATACTATTGTAGCTGTCGTACCTCATTTTCTAACGATTAATTTGATTAAATACCCAAAAGGACCAGCAGGTGAAGGCAATTTAAACTTGAAGAACAGTCAAATAGTTTTAAATCATGCTTTACCAGTTAGAAATACGAGTATCTTTTGGTCTGAAATTCTATATGAAACAGGTAAATTACCTATCAACAAATGAGATGACAGGTTTATCATCTTGCTTAGAAAAATACCATCTAATTAAAGTTGGCTATTCTACTAAAGCTTGATCCTTTTCTCTTTTTTTTTTCTTCTTCCCTGGAAAAAATTCTTGATTCTAATTCTTTTCTAACCAAAATAAAAACCTGATATTT
Organism: Nicotiana knightiana; assembly: GCA_005239525.1. NCBI lineage: Eukaryota > Viridiplantae > Streptophyta > Magnoliopsida > Solanales > Solanaceae > Nicotiana > Nicotiana knightiana. Next base: position 2,837 of record ML370238.1, read on the forward strand.
TTGTAATTTTTAAATACTTAAATAGCATTTACTTTACATGAACGTAACAAAGACAACGAAATGAACAGTGTGGCCTATAAATGAGTGACCTCGGGTGAAGCAGTCTTGCATAAATTTGCCTAGTTATAAAAACTTGAAACTCCATATCCAAAAAAAACAAACATCACTGCTATTAAATTGACTAATTTCAATGGATAATTCAGCCACTTCTGATGATGAAAGAGCAAGACTTTCCTCTTCAGATAGCCGCAAAAATGGTGGAGGATGGATAACCTTCCCCTTTATGATAGGTCTGTTTCTTTTTCTTTTTTTTGGTCTTTCTTAACACTTTACTGTTGATAACTGATTTATTTTTCTGGGGTTCATGGTAACAAACGGCAAAAATAAAACTGAAAAATATATAACAACCACCATTAGATACTGTAGTGTTTGCTTTGAATCTCTTAAATACTGGAAACTGAAAAATTAGAACAGAGAGAGCGAAAGGTAGAAATTTCAAACTACAGTCTACATAACAAAGATGAGATACTAAATTTTGTATTTTAACAATTTTGAATGCGTTAAGCAGGAACCATGGCGTGCTTGACAGTAGCTGCTGGAGGATGGGTTAGCAACCTGATTGTTTATCTGATACAAGAATTCAACATGAAGAGCATCCGCGCTGCTAAAGTATATAATGTGGTCAATGGCTGCATCACCATTTTCCCCATTCTCGCAGGAATCATTGCTGACTCCTTTCTTGGCTGTTTTTCTGTCATTTGGATTTCTTCTCTTATCTCTGCTCTGGTAAAACTAATTCCTTTTCATTAGCTTCCATCTTCTTGGCTTCCAAAACTTATTAAACACAAACACACACACAAAAGGGCAACCCAGTGCACAAGGCATTCCACGTTCACGCAGGGTCTGAGGAAGCAGGGGCGGATTTAGGAGGGCGCAAGGGTGTTCACCCGAACCCCCTTTGCCGAAAAATTATACTGTGTATATAAGGTAAAATCTAATTTTTACCTCTATATATTATGTTTTGAATCCCCTTCACACAGCCCAAAAGCATGGCTTAGTGATCAAGGGGGTTGATAACCATTATGAAAGCATTGGTTCTATTCCACTAGCTATAATCTCTTTAAATTTTTTAACTTATTCCTTTTTTAAACCCTTAGCAGAAGTTATGCCTCCGCCATGCGAGGAAGGGTCACATACTAAGAAATAGTGTTAAAACACATACACACAAAAAAAAGGGTCCAACTTGTATACGGATAGTATTAGAACTTTTACACTATCACGTAACCATCAATAAAAACGGGATTAATAACCTAGAAACAAGACAGGATACCAGCTACGACGGGTTAAAATATATGCCTAGTGTAAAATTTCCTTGCAATTGCAGGGTATATTGCTTCTAGTATTCACAGCAGCCATTGACAAATTAAGACCTGCGGTATGTGATGATGGCTCCAGTACCTGTACAAACCCATCAACAACTCAATATGCAGTCTTATATATTGCTCTTGCACTATCATCTCTAGGGGCTGCAGGTACACGTTTTACTATTGGATCCATGGGAGCATATCAGTTTGACAAGCCAAAACACCAAGGAATTTTCTTTAATTGGTACACATTCACCTTATACGCATCCATTGTTGTAAGCTCCACAGCCATTGTCTACATTGAGGACAATATTAGTTGGACCTGGGGTTTTTCCATCTCTTTAGGTCTTAACATCCTCGCCTTAGCCATTTTTCTATCTGGGATACGTTTGTATCGCCATGTTAAGGAACAAGAAGGCAGCCCTTTTATCAATATAGCTCGTGTCGTTGTCGCAGCCATTCAGAAACGGAAAATCCCCCTGTTTGAGCAAAGTCACCATTACTATCATGATCCAAGTGATAAACACAAAAATATGGCCTCTCCTACTCCTACCTTCAAGTAAAACCTCTATATTAATTCTTTCTTGTGGTTGAGCTACTACTCATGCTCAAGGGCGGATCTAGGACGAGTTATGTGGATTCAACTGAACTTATTACTTTTTATTCGAACTATGTAAACATATACTAAGATCACAATCATCCCGAATCCACTGACTTTGACTCTTAGATTCGCCTCTGGTCATACTCATTTGCTAATGAAGCTCTCTTATATAGGTTCCTCAACCGAGCGGCCTTCATTACTGTGGGAGACATTAAAGCAGATGGCTCCATTGAGAATACCTGGAGACTATGTACAATCCAACAAGTAGAAGATTTGAAAAGCTTGATTAAGCTTGCTCCTTTGTGGGGTAGTGGATTATTTTTATCCACTCCTCTGATCATTCAGTCAAGCCTGCTAGTACTCCAGGCTCTAAAGATGGATCGTCAGGTGGGACACCATTTCAAAATCCCAGCAGGTTCTATGTCAGTCTTTGTGTTTATATGGACTGCTATATCAATACCCTTCATTGACAGATTGCTCCACCCTTTTCTAGCTAAATGCTCCCAATTTTCTCTTACACCTCTTCGGCGCATTGGGATAGGCCATGTACTAACGATACTTAGCATGGCCATCTCTGCCTTGGTGGAGTCAAGGCGGCTGAGGCTCGTGAGATCCCACCATCTCCAAGGCCAAAATGGTGCGACTGTTCCAGTGTCAGTCCTCTGGCTAGTGCCACAGCTAGCCTTTAATGGCATTGGAGAAGGATTCCATATTCCGGGACATCTCGGGTTTTACTACCAAGAGTTTCCTGCATCCTTGAAAAGCACCTCAACTGCAGTAGTTGCAATGTTCATTGGTATCGGGTTCTACATGGGGAATACTCTGATTGATCTGGTTCAGAGAGCGACGAGATGGTTGCCAGACAATATCAATGATGGAAGAATGGATAACGTCTTCTGGCTCTGTTGTTTCCTGGGATCAGCAAATTTCATGTATTACCTCGTGTTTGCCTCCTTCTACAAGTATAAAAATATAGGTGACAAACCAAATGATACTTATTAGTACAATTCCAGAAGCATGGATTTGATAAGCTCCGTGGCAGATTTCCATGCTTAGCTTATTGTTTTCAACAAAGAACAACTTATCATGAATGAGATATTGCTCTTTACATAAAAGAAATAACAAAGGAACCTTTTAAAGTTGGTGAACGAAGAATTACATATAAAGGGTGTAAATCGTGTATCTGGAATAATGTATCAGTTAGCAACTTTTCTTGCTAAGCAATGTTAAGCTTAATCAGAAACATGTTAGTAGTGAATGAAAGAATTTGGATGAGACCAAGTTTAGCCAAACAGGAATCAAGGCATATCGTGGTTGAACTTTGTACAGTCAAAAGGTCCAAGTTGATTGTTTTTCTTTTTCACCTGCAAATCAAAGAAAGATAACAGCTTAAGAAACTAAAATGAAAGCTGCACAACCATGCAAGATAATGATATGCAACAGCGCTACTTTACCATTTCTACCGGTCAACGGACCAAGCAATAACTCTTAGAGCCCGTTTGGACCAGCCGCCAAAAAATACTTATTTTGAGAAATGGTTTTGCTCAAAAGTGCTTTTTAAAAAAGTACTTTCGAAAAAAATTACAATTTATGTTTGGCTAGTTCATTTGAGGACTTTAATAAGCAAATTGTGTTTGAACAATCTTTTCAAAAAGTACTTTTGAGTGTCAAATTACGAAAAAAGACAATACATATTCAATTTACAAGTAGTATATTATTTAAAAGACAAATGAATTTAAATATTTATTATAAAAAAAATTAATTAATTTTTCTTTTTATTTAATTGGAATATAAAATATAAGGTAAAACTATATATTAAAGATTTTAATCAATATAATAGTTATCCAAAGCAACAATATTAGGTATCCGATATTACTTATTGTTTACATTGATGATTTAAATATATCAAAAAATAGTCATTCAATATAAACTTAGAATCCACTTCGTTAATCTTATATAATATCTATTTATGGTGGAGAGACTATTTGAAAGAAGAACAGAGGAAGGAGAATAAAAATACAATAGAAATAAAATAAATAAAAAGAAAAGGATGGTAGAAACAAAAAAGAAAAAGGAAAAAATAAAATTTTTGAACGATAATTTGAAAAAAATAAATTTATAGTAAGGATACTTTTGTCTTAAAAAATTTAATTTTCTGTTTCTGCTTCTACTTTTTAGAAAAAGCTAAAATTTATAGCTTCTTCCCAAAAGAAGAAAAATTGCTTCTGCTGCTGCTCAAAAGCACTTCTCCATCTTGGCCAAACACATCAAATTTCTAAAAAAGTACTTTTTCTGACAAAAAAAAATACTTTTGGCCTCCCAGAAGCTTGGTCAAACAGGTTCTTATACTCCTAGTAATCAAAATGTTACTCCCTCCGATCCACAATAAGTGACCAATTTGCTTTGGACACACCTATTAAGAAAATACAGAATTCTAGACAAAAATAATTAGTGTGACTAAACTACCCTTAATTAAATGTTGCAGCATAGTTAATGTGAGGAGTAACAAACTTTTTAGCGATACGTACGTAAGGATAATTTTGGAAAATCATATTGATTTTTTTCTTGATTATATAAATGGACACTTATTTTGGACCAAAATAAAAAAGCAAATTGGTCACTTATTGTGGACCGGAGGGAGTAACATAGTTGGGAAAGTCCTAGTAAAAGCTACCATCTTTTACCCGTGGTACTTCAGGCGATGAATTTAGGACATAAATAATGATGGAGGCAGGATTTCCGCTAAGGGGGTCCAAAAAAGAAAAAGTTACAAAATTAAATAAAATGCGGCTAGCAGGAATTGAACCAACAACCTCACAAAGGTTTTGAACCCCATAACCATTGAGTTATGCTTTTGAGTTGTGTCAAGGAAATTCAAAATATAATATATAGATGCACAAAACAGATTTTTCCTTATAGGTACAATGTAACTTTCGGGCAAAGAGGAACCCCCTTCCGGCAAACAAGCTGTAAATCCGCCTCTGATGATGGTTTGGTTTCTAGTATACACATACCTTACTAAATCTCTACTCTTGGAACATCCAGAAATAATTAATTTGGTTTTAACAGTTTTACAAGATTAAAAGGAATAAACACCACCTAAATAATATTGTTAAAGTTGCAATCAGGATCACAAGTAAAACAAGATATTATGTCCTCCCAGCATCCGGCTTTTTTCTAAATTAAATCTTTACCACTAATGACAAACCCCGGCATTTTTATTAGTTCTGGAACAATTTGAACAACATTATAGCACATAAACCCCATTTATTTTTCTAGTATCTTTTTTCATGTTAGCTTTGCAATCATTTTAAAGGCCGAAATAGTGTAGTTCTTTTTTTCTTTCTTCCTTTTTTAGAACTGGCATTTACTGTCAAAAGATGTGTTGAATTGTATAGAAATCTGTACAAATTAATACGTTATATCAAACTTTTAGAGGCAACTTAGTGTGATTTTATTATTTTGTTGTTACTTTTATAGGCAGTTATCTTATCGAGACTTTGTTTAGTGTAACATTCAGCTATCAAAATATTTTTGGCTGATGACCAATCACTGTGTGATAAGTGTTGTGAAAGGTTAATCGTAGTTTTCAAGATACTACAATCCTATGATTAGCCCTACCCGGTTAAGGAACTGGATAATGATTTTTCGTTTAAAAAGTATTTTTCTACTATAAAGGAAAAAATGCAAGAAAAAAACATTTTTTGCATAATTACATTACTTTATCACTTACATGAAAATATACTGAACAAACGACTATACAATCTATCATTTAGAATTAAGATGCATTTTACTATAGTCATCGAAAAAACTTTCTAACAAAAACTTCAAGTGATTAAAACTTCTTCCAGAAAATACCCAAAGGCATCTCTGTGGGACAGTATGAAGCACTAAGCTCCTATTATGCGTGAGTTCAGGGAATAGCCAAACCACATAGGGTTTATTGTGCATAGCTTTACCAAAAAGCATTTCTAATTTTGTAAAATGATTCTCAGCACCATTATCAATTACAAGGTTCAGGTTAACTGTTCTCACCCTAATTTGTAGCATATGCCAGAAAATATGTTGATCTATAATGAGACAGAATAAAGTTGAATGCATTATCATTCTAGCTAGTAGAATACATGTTAGATATGGCATAGGCAACCTCAAACAAGAAAACAAGAATCTATAAATAGTGACATACCGGAGACCATGGGCTTGGCTCAGGCAAGGATTTCTCTTGGGGTGAATTTTGTACAGCACCACCTTTCATGGTTAAGATATCCTGTAAAACCAGAGTACAAGAGTCAATTACATAACCTGCAGATATTTGATCACCACTGAACGAAGCTCAATAATTTTTCTGATAGAGATTCAGAGCAGTGGAGCTTGACACTCAAGCCAAGTTTGTCTCACGGCCTAACCTAAGGTTCAGAACTAAACTTTAACAGTTTAACTACGTTGCTTTTAGGGAGGTCAGCTAGCTGACTGTTCTGGACCTATTAGTGGATGATTTTAGGCTTTCATTTTATCAGTGTTGTCAAAGGAGCGCTTAAGCCCTGAAGCGAGGCTCAAAATACGTTAAGCGCTTCACCTCGTTTTGTGGGCGCTTTAGTGTCGCATCAAAGCTCTAAGTCATACTTTTCCTTGCCAATGAGTGTAATCCTGAAAAGGCGACCTTAAACAATTGATATTTCACTTTATTGTGAATTTTTTTTTATTTTCGTTGCCCATATATTTGTTATTCATGCTTATAATGATTAGCCTTGGACTACATGCATATTTTTACTTTTTCTTTTCGTGCGCCTTTTTTCATTAAAGCTCACGCTTTATTTGCACTTTGCGCTTAAAGCCCCAATGGACCTTAGAGCTTTTTTGCGCTTTTCGCCTTTAATAACACTGCATTTTATGAATACAAAGGTATGCTCACTAGAGGATATGATGAACAGCTAATATCTTGTCAGTTATTCTTTAACAGCACCAGCTAAAAGTGAAGGTTCTGGATAAATGTGTGGAAACAAACTGCTCAGGAAAGTGAGGATTATGTCCTGGAGCTAATAAAAGTATGCTTCAAATAACTTGGTGATCACAAAAGATTCGGGAAATCAAAGCTTAGTTATAATTGGCTTCTTTCAGACAGATCACAGCATACAGCTCATTTTCCAGAAAGAAATTACCTCCCCAGCAGCTTCCATTGCTGCCAACCATTCATCAGAAAATGGAACTGCATCCAGTGGGGGTAATATCAAAAGATTGCCTTTCTTCAGACAGTTCTCTGTATTCTTGCTGCCATCAATAAAATAGCAATTCTCTAAAAGATTGTAATTTATGAAAGGGTAAGTCTAGAAAAACCAAAGGAGTTCTTTGGGGTTAGAAAAATCTTTGAAATACTTACACTGGCAAATTGGTGTTATCATTTCTGCACTGCTCGGTATCTTGCAGTCCATGGCAAAGTTCATTGTGAGAATTCTCACTTCCACTAGGTTTTCCAGTTTCAGATTCCTTCACCTCAATATCTTGATTCAATATGTCAACTACCTTTCTTTTGATTCTTGATGAGGTCCGATCCCCTTCAACATGTTCTATGCAATCATTTGTGACACTTGCTGTATTGGTTTTACTTGTTGATGAATTAAGTTCCAAAGATAAAGATTCAACTGTCGCTGGATATGATAGTCGATCCTCAACACCGTGGATAACATCCAGTTCATCAGCGATGTTGCTGCTCCCATGAATCAAAGGTGACTCCTTGTTCGGTACGCTTGGGCTTTCTAATGCACCTTTATCAAAACTTCTTTGTGCTGGAAGAGCATCTTGAAAATTCTCCAAGGCATTGCTACTTTCACATTTGATAGAGCCTTTTCCAGGCAACAACTGCGCATCATCGGCATGTAACTCCAGATGTGTATCCTCCATCTGTAAGATATTCGTGAGTGCATTTGTTGTCTTTCCAACTTCATTTACTTGCCTTTTATCTCCAAGTTGTGGTGGAGTAGGAAGACTCTCTAAAACAACCTTGTGATACCCCAGTTCTGTTGGACTAGAAGGAATGAAATCCGCATGGCGGCACATTTGCGACTCTTCAACATTCAAGCTTAATGGAGACAGCAAACCATGCTTCATCTTGATTATCTGACTACCATCATTAGGCTTGTTAGGTGAATCTCGAATTTCAAATTCATCCATTTCTTCCAGGAGAAACACGTCTTTGATCAATTTGTTACCTTCACCCATTTGACCAAGTATACCTAATCCAACTACATCTGGTGTTCCCCTGGAAGACGAAACAAATTCCACAGAGGAAGTTAAATTACCCTCATTTTGACAGTTTGATGAATCGCGAATTTCAGCTTCATCCACCGCTTTCAAGACTGACTCTTTAATTGGTTTTCTACATTCGCCAATTGAACCAGTTATAGCTGATACTATTTCATCTCTTGTTGCACTAGATGATGAACCAAATTCCAGACAGGAAGTTAAATTACCAAGAAACTTATTATTATTAAACTCTTCTTCTGTTGGATGATCACAATTTTCAGCAAGACTAACTTTGCTAGGGCCAAAATATAAGATATCTGCAGGATCTTCTCCTGCTGTAATGTTATTATTCTCCAATTCTGGCTGAGCACTTGTTACATCAAATCTATCAAAACCACGTTCATCTTGTCGATAACCAGTTTCAGCAATCTGTCTATCTTGGCTTTGATCTATACTCACATACTTACTAAGGGACCGATCACCTGAATGCAATACATTCCTACCCTGGGACTTATGTTCTGAGTAGATTGTAAGCCCACCAGGATTAGTCTTGCAATTTTCATCGGATAAAGTTTCACTTGAGACCTCTACTACTAAACCTCCTGTTTGTGCTCTATCAGTGATCTGCTTGGCAAAATCTTGTTCCAGATTCTGACAATCTTCATGCTGAGATGCAACTTCTGAATTTTCCATCTTTTCTTCACTAAAGTCCGAACATGTGAGATTCAAGGACTCAAAATTTCCACTTCCATTATACCTTAGTTCTCGATGTGCTTCATTCAAATTGCTCTTAATCTTCATAATCTGCTTATTGTTATCGAACATCCATTCATCTTCAGCTGCAAAGGACTTGACCTTTTCAAATTCTTTACCAGGTAAATTATTACAGCCTCCTACATAACCGTCCTCCCTCACCTCCCCACTAAAGTTAATCATGTTCCCATACTGTGAATTCATAATTGAACCATCAGTTACTGAACAAATGTCAGATTCTTCTGCTTCATTTGGATTGCTAGTGGCACCTTCCAATCCACATAGAACTAGAGATTGCGCATTGTATCTAGCTTGTGGAAAATAAGCCTCTCTAAAATCTGATCCGGCAGAGCTTTTATTTTCTATAAAACCAGGGATGGAGTTCATGAGATCACCATCTTTGTTAATATGTTCATGTTTTCCAGTTTGTGGTGGATGCTGCTTGCCATTCATCAGCAATTCTGCATCCTGAAGTTTCTTCTCTTCGTGCTCGATGTGATGCGGTACTTTTTCGTCAACGTTATCAGCAGGATTTCTGAGCTTATCACTGACTGGATCAAGCTTCATTATAACACTTGGTATATTCGATCTTTCCCCACTGTTTCCTTCCAAGCCTGTTTTGATTACTTTGCAGGATGCTGTTGAGCTTTCTGATTCCAATCCTAGGATCCTACAGTTTAGATTTGCTAAGTTGACCTTGCTTTCTTGTGTTGCTGGTGGCCTCCGATCACCAGACCTTTCCGTTGGGCACATACTAGACTCGGCTTTCAACAGGCGACGTCCTTTTGTCTGCAATCACCATATTGGTTGTTATGTCTTTAAACAAAATGCTATGTTGTGAGCATCAAGCAGCCTATGCACCTTAAGTAAAAAACCTAATCCTTTGCCAGAATAGTGCCGGTAATACCTGACAAAAATATCCTAATGAAGGTGAAGGCATCCGGAGACCCGATGGTTTCATGGCTTGTGCAGGCAGATATTGCATAGTGCTAACAGCAGTAGGAGTGCTTTGAGGAAGAAGAAGTGCAACTGGTGTACATCCATCGTAACTTTGAGATGAATGTGCTCGGCTAGATGGAACTGTGGCATCTGGATTCATCTCCAGAGCAGTACTGGTAGCTTTATTAACTGGTGGAGAAGATTCAGTTGATGCATGTAATTTCGATGTTGATTTCTTCTGCACAAATTAAAATTGAGCAAAAAGGAGGGGGCAAGATTGTATGATTCTGTTGGTTAACTACCAAATATATTGAACGTACTCCAAGCTAAATTCTTTAGTATTGTGTTGCGTGAACTTTGAACAGTTCTTTTGAGTTCTTAATCACACCGAATTCTTCTAAAATTTTGAGTTCAAATTTTAATTTTTACGTCATTTCCCCTTAAAAGATGTGATTAGAAATTAAACCTTGATCTTAAACTTGAACTGATGCTTACATCATTTCGTCTGAAAATGCATGATGAAGATTTATCCTTTAAAGGTTCAGCATCAGGTTTTGCTTTCTCTTGGCTATTTCTCACTTTTCTAGAAGAGCTCCTTAATCCCGCATTCTTCTGAGTACTAACAGCTGCATGAGAAAGGAAAATGAAAATATAAAGATGATGCTCTTATCTGTGGCGCAAATACAAAAAGTATTTTTGCATAGTAGATTGTTATGCCTTCTAAAAGTTTGACAAGGGTATAACTTGCTTGAGTTATACAACACACTTTGAAACATCCAGTTTCTATGATTGAAATGGAAACAGTTACGCTCACCTGAAGCCAGATGGATAGACAATATATAATAAAGAGATTACCAGAATCAGTCACTTGATGCTTCAATTGACTTGTTCTTGGTATAGTACTCTTAGAACTTGCTGGCAACGAACAAGAACTTGGCTTTGAAACTTGAAACTTCGGTAACTTGGAATCCTTAGTTGCAGATTTTCCATGATTCATGTTTGCAGGCCTTTTTAGTCTAAAATGACATTAAGGCTCATCATCTGTAAAACCTCCATATATAGCAACAAAAGAAAAAACTAACCACTTCTTGGAACATAGTTGAATCTCAAATATATCTAACATGTGCAAGGATACGAAGGTGAAGTCAAAGGTAGAGAACAGCCACTAGATTTGGAGACATTTCTACCATTACGAGACGCTAGCATTTTACTTGAGGCCTGAAACCATTCAAGAAAAAACTAAGTAAACAACAAACTGAAATAGGATGAGCATCATCACAAGTCACGGCCAAAGTTTATGAGCTGAAAAGTCACTTAGTCTTAAACTGAGATCTGACCTTCCGCTTATCTTCTTTTAAAGCTACAGATCGAATTTCTTTAAGCGTACTCTTTTGGTTCGAGTTCAAATAAGCTGAACTAGCATCACGTAAGGAGTCGTTGGAAGTTGGATTTCGCTCTTCTTCATTGATGGTGAACAAGGGCTCTCCGCATGTGTTTACTAATGTTCCACTAAGCAGAGAAAGTTCTATTGGATCCAAAACACCTAAACAGAAGAAAGAATAAAGTAGGTTTTCTCTGTAATCAATCCCCTGCAGTATTTAACAAATTTTTCCACATTGATAAAAAGAGATACTAATTGTACTGTAATCATATATACCTTCTTCAGTTGAAAAAGCTCGATCCCACGCTAAACTTTTCCGCAAATTGTAACCACCACCTCTTTTCTTCCTCTTCATATGTAGCGGCTCAATGCTCAGTTTAGGCATTTCTGCTTTGTCTGTATTGATATTCTCTTTATTTCTGCAATCTCTACGAGAGGAAGAGGAACAGCCGGGTTTTACTGGATCAATACGTCCCCCTAGCCCTCCTGCAACATGACGAAACTGTAAATAATCACTACTACCAATTATACTACTCTATGTATCAATACAGGAAAAAATTGTATTCAAGAACAAATTATACTTGATGGTAGTAATTTAAAATGGCTAAAAATACAACAACAACAACAATGCGGAAGCTAATGAACCTACGAACTCATTATGACCTATTTTCACATAAAATGGAAAAATCCAGATATATCTAAACAAGATGAAACTTGTAGGGGGAAAAAACATTTTGGGAATCTCAATTGAAACTTGAAAGACACAAAAATGGAAAAGAAAAAGTGGAAGAACTGACTCAATGGGGAAATGAAATTTGAAAAGGGAGTGAAATCGTTGGGATTGGTATCCTCCATACGAAGGAGTGGGGTGAGTAGAGAATCATCTTCACCGGAGATTTCAAGGAGGCGTAGATCCGACTCCATTTTTCTTTCTTTAATTCGATGCTCGAAATAGTTGAATTTGCTTTATCACGTACTGAAGAAATCATCAAATCTTGGGTTTATTATTATGCACTCCACTGGTTACGAAGGAGGTAAATTTTGTTTGGTTAAGGGGGGTGGGGATTTATTTGTTGGTTTTGAAATTGGGGCAAGCGGGAGGAAGGACAAAGGAGACAACTGACACGTGCCAATGCCAAATCTAGGTTTTATTTCTTTTCTTTTCTTTCCATTTCTTTGGTTGGTTCAAATATTGACCACAAAGTCATTACTAGTCATCATATATATCATATCATACTATATATTATAAGCACAAAAACATTTAAGTAAAATTAATTTATCATAATAACCCTCTGCCTAAAATAAAAATTACCTTCTATTAAATAATATTTTGTATTTAATTCCCTTTTAAAAAATTCATAACGTTAATCATATATCATATATTTATATTTTATTATTTATTATAAGTGCAAAGACTTTTAGTTAAAGTTATTTTACTAAAATATTGTATAGAAATTAAATGAACAAATTACCCTCTAAATTTGATCAATAGATAGAATATCTTCCCATTAAGCAAGAGAAAAAGGATCTTCCCTTAAATGATTACTTTTAATCAAGTAAATGTCGAGCATTATTCCATCATTGTTGCTGGCCATGAGTTTCCTAAGTTAAATATTCTTAATTGTTCGGCCTTCATTGTTGTCTCTTTCATTTCTACAGCTATAATAGTTTTGCACTTCAGCCATTTGACCCGTAGTTATTGTAGGCTGGCAGTTTTGTAAGTCTTAATTATGCAGCGCAGCCTAATGTAACGTAAGAAATATCACGAGTCTTTCTTGTTTTGTATAAATTGAGTATCGTGCACTACTCTCCTTGCATGAATATATAAAGTAAATTGTACAGAAAAAGCTGTACAAATTCAATGTGTATTAATATAATTGATTTGTCAGGATGGAGTTTCACAAATTCTTCAGATGGTGGAGATAATGCTTGAAGAACAAACTCATGCTTTTCTTTGACAGAATTAGGTATTACAATTTGGATAAACAATTTTGACATGCATGTTCTATTTCTCTCATTCTTTCACTGTCTAACCAGATAAATTTTTATTTTATGAACCCTCATTTTGTTTCTACCCAGGCATTTTTTTTTGTTTTCTCAAGCCAATGCGGTAAGTTTTTACCTTTTTCCTTTTGGTTGTAATTTCGTTTAGTGTCTCCACTTTTTTTCTTGTTTAGTACTTGGTTCACATTTTTTTATTCAATAGTTATTTTGCAGTTCAAATATCACAAAGAGGTCCGAGTTGCACCTATAAAATCATGCTTTGCTCCATGTATTTCAAGAATGAACCACTTGAATGATATACTCACAAATGAATGTTTTAAAATTTTAGATTCCATGTCCCCGTAGGCATATAAATTTTAATCCATAAAATAGTTTGGATTATATTTTAAATTCAAGATATATTGGTCCAAATAAATACTATGAGCTAATATAATTGAGTTAATTATATACGGATTAAATAAATAGGTCCAAATTCATTGGGCTAGCCCATTTAATTGGACTGCAAATGATGAGCTCACTTCATTAAGTAAGCCCGAGATTTCATCTTCCTAGAGGCCCAAATTGATGCCCACGTGTCAAATGACGTGGCACACCAAGTCAAGCGGAAGAGCCAATGAGATCATGCCACGTGTCAAAATGATAGGGCATGTTAAGTCACGCTAAAAGGCCAATGAAACCACGTCACGTGTGCATGTGACATGTTCTGGGCAATCAAATGCGGTCATGGCACACTTCAATCTGATTGGTCGGAAAGAGTTTGTTTTTCATCATAACTCTTCCCTCCCACAACTATAAATAAGGGTCTTCATAACTCAGAAAAGACACCAGAAATTATAACAAGAAGCAAGAGGGAGCTCATGGATCAAACGTTGCAGATTTCTCTAAAAGCTACAAGCATTCAAGTATTCTAAGGATTAAAAGATCAAGACGAAAATTCTAGAACAAGTTGCAAGCCCTTGGATTAAAATACGTCAAGATCAAGATCATGCCTCAAACACTTGGATTAAAATAAAATAAAATTCAAAAATTAAGCTCAAAAGCTCTTTTTATTTACTATTGGAAAGAAGAATAAGCGATTTATAGAGATTGTAACACTCAAATATTCGAAATAGAATACTACGATTATTGCGATATTTTCGATCTTGATTTAATTTTGTCGACGCAATTTATTGTCTACGGCCCCTATTTTAGACATTATTTTGCTTACTATTCATTCTTCTTCAAGGAATATGAGTCGTTCAACTTTAGAACTCCTATCCTATGATTTTGCTGCTAAAAGTGTTCTCTCTTTAGCATATACGGTAGTTGCTATGCTAATTATACATTATCAATGAGTCTTTGTTTAGACCCTTAAATTCCTACATAAAACTTACACTAATTGTCATCCAATTTTTTTGAAAAGAATACCTCTAGCGAATAGTCTGCTTCATTACTCGATAAATATATAGAAAAGAAATAATAGTATTAGCTTATGGAGCCAATTGTATTTGTGCCATAACTTAGATGGAATAATCTAACTCCATTGATCCATGCACCTTTCAAAAGATGATTGTGTAGTCTTACACTTTGATAAGTTACATATTTTTGGTGTGTGTGATGTTGCTTAGTACTTTTGATTTATTATATATTAGTTCTTTACTACTTTTTCATAGAATTTTGATATTCTCAATTTTAAAATGCCCAATCTTGCTAATTTGGGTAAGTTTCGTACGAAAAATAAAAAAATTGATGAAGATTTTGTGAGAAATATTTTACTTAAATCTTTTATTTTAATAATATTAGTAATATTTATTTTATAAAATTATATATTATATAGCTTAGCATACACGTACAACGTACGTGACGAGAAACTAGTAGAAAATAAGTTAGATAGCATATGAAGAATGGTATTCCAATTAGCTGGGTAAATAAATTTCTCACTTTGTAATTTTTCTTTTTCCCGTTTCTCCTCTTTTTCTCTTTCTCGTATACATATAATCATTAAAGTTTGTAAGAGTTATTTAATTGAATTATCATTTATCTCTTGTTAATCATGGAGAGACATTCTAGAAAGTTGTGTACATCATTTATAGAACAAAGGTAAATTTGAAAAGAATAATTAATGGTTAAAATAATATCCTTTGCGGGCCACTTTAAGTGATTTTTTGGCTTTTTTGTTGTGGTCCACAATATTTGATTTTTTCAAATATCAATAAGGAATTAACTTTTTTTTCCAAAGTTGTCCTTGGAACAAAGAGCCTAGGAGTTGTTTGTTATATTTCCATTGAACAAACTAAGGGTTATATAGTCAATTTATTATTAATTAAAGCTAAAAGATCAATTTCTTAATATGTGTGAAAATAACCAAAAATTACTTCTAATGAACCGGAGAGAGTACTTGTTTTGGATGAACGGCAACAAGGACTTAAAATGGATGGAACTATTATTTAAAAGTCAATGTTTTATTAATAAATTATATATTATTTATTGATTTTAATTATAAAATTCAATAGCTTATAATAGTAGTTTTTTTATATAGTTTTACAGTATGAAAATTTTATTCTAAAAAAATTAGACAATTGATATCCAAATTAAGACAAAATTAATTAGTTTGACTTTCATACTCTTAACCTAGGGATAATTTATTAACCGGAAAAAAGCCAAATATATTCTTGTACTATGAGAAAATGTTTAAATATACCTCTCGTTATGCTTTTGGTCCAAATATATCCCTGCCATTATACTATTCGCTCAAATATAACCTTCTTTCATAAGTTCATCCAAGGTTAACATTGGATCCTACGTGTCACTGGTGGATGCCGTGTGGCATGCCACCTCAGCGTCCCTAACCATCATGGAGGGGAAGAAAATTTAGTGGTAGAAAAATAAATAGAGGAGAGGGATAAAATGGGTTAGGGGCGCTGAGGTGGCATGACATGTGTCATCCACCTTATTAAATGTCAATGACACGTAAAATTGGATGTCCATCTTGGACAAACTTAATGGAATAACGCTATATTAAATCAATAATATTATGGTAGGGGTATATTTGAATCCAAAGTATAATGAGGGGTATATTTAAATATTTTTTTCATATCACAATAGTATATTTGATCCATTTTCATTTATTAAAAAAGAGTATATCTTGGTTCGGTCGAAATTTGGAAAGCCCTTATCGATTTCCTTTTCTGATAGTGCTAAGTGCCAACTCTACCAAAATATTTTTATAACAACCCGATCGCTCGTTTTGAATATTGGTTTGGTGATTTGAGGTCTTGACTAGCTTCCTATGATATATTTACGAATTGTGTGCATAGTTTGTTTGGATCCGAGAAGATTTTAAAGTGCACCAGGACGCTTAGTTCCTAACTTGAAATTGTTGACCAAGTTTGACTTTTATGTATTGGACCCCGGATCGGAGTTTTGATAATTTTGTTAGGTCTGAATAGTGATTTTGGACTTAGACATATGTCCGGATTCGTATTGGGATGTCTTTAGAAGGTTTTGGTTCTATTTGGCGAACGTTGAAAATTTAAAAGTTTGATGAGTTGATAGGGTTGACTCATAGTTGACAATCTATTTATTAATGTTTGTTTGGGATTCGAGCCTTAGAACAGGTTTGTGTGGTGATTTATGACTTGTGTACAAAATTGGAGTCATTTCGAGTTGCTTAAACATGGTCGACGTAAGTTTGGAATTTGAAAATATTGAAATAGTTCATTAAGCTTGAATTAGGGTGCAATTTGTGATTTTGATATTATTTTGTGTGATTTGAGGCCTCGAACAGGTCCCTGTTATATTTTGGGACCTGTTGGTATGTTCGGACGGGGTCCCGAGGGTCTCGGATGAGTTTCGGGATGATATCGGACCATTTCTAAACCCTTTTTAGTTGCTCGTTTTTGGATACAGTGTTTGGGTAAATTGTTGTTTGGGTATTGTGAATTGAGGTCGCGGTGGTCCCGTTCGCAGTCACGTAGAAGAAATTTTTGCTGTTACTGGGCTAGTTATATCTTGCAATCCATAGGGAATTTGGAGATGATCCAAAAATAAAAGTTATAGTCCTTTGTGTCTAGTTTTCAGAAAATCAAATTGTTTATCATTTGAAATTTTGTACAGAATGTTATAGCCATTATACTAGAGGTTATCTGGAAAGAGTTAAGCAAGTTTGTTCGAATTTGTTCATCGCGATCGCGGTCCGCGATCACGAAGGGTAAAATCGTGTTGGGAATCTGTTGAACTGTGATCACGAAGAAGGAGCCCTAGCATGGGTATTTAATGTCTAATTTTAATATTTTGAGCTCATTTTCACATATTTTGAGGCTTGGGGAGCGGAGCAAGCCAATTTTGGAGATGGATTTTACCCAAATCACGAGGGTAAGTGTTCCTAATTTGATTTTGATTATATATCATGAATTCCCATGGATTTCTACACCAAAAATATAGAATCTAAAAGAGAAACTTGGGGGGTTTTGGCCAAATTTTTCTAAAGTAAAAAATTGAGATTTGAACAACGATTCAGAGTCGGATTTGGATGAAACTTATATGGGTGGACTCGTATTCGAATGAGTTGTTGGAATTTTTCGAAGATGGAGACCAAGTTCGGCATGAAATCATAAAGGTTTGAGGACCCATTGGTCAAAGGAAAGGGAAGGTCTTGCTTCCGGGACTCCCCCTTTATGTGTTCTATATCAAAGTCAAAGAGGGGCTTGCCATCTTGCGAAAATATGTTTTGCAGTTGCTAGCGGAAGTAGCGCGACAAAGAGCAAAGCAGTGCATTTCACAAAGAAATGGTGTAAGCAAAAGGGAAGGCGCAACAGTTAGCTCATTCATTAAAAGCTCTTGTCGGTAAAGTAGATCTAGATCGAGAGAGAGAATTGGCTTCTCGAACCCTTGGTTGGTCTAGGCAAAGCAATAAAAGAACAGGTCTTTATAAGTTGTTGCCGCCAAAAACTAGCGGAATGCTCTCGAAACCAATTCACTTGAGTGAGACAGAGGAGAGTTGAATTTCGTTTTTGTGAGCTTTTTCAAGTTCAAGATTCTCGGGGTTGACGTTCTAGTTGACTTTGAGTATTTAATTAATGATTCGACCTTTATTGTTTATGTTTGATTCCTATGGTATTATTTAATGTTATTGAATTGTTTTTGCTAGATTTGAGCCGTTCAAGGGTAGGTTCGCATGATAATGTATTTTTAGAGTACTGATTTTTAGAGTTCTTGCCTAACCTTGTTTGGGGGGGGGGGGGGGGGGGGGGGGGGGGGGAGTTACCCCTTAGGATTTGACCCTAATTTCTTATTGGTGTTATGTGACGTGGACACGAAGTGACGAGCGTGGACACAGGATGCTATTTATGGATTATGATCGGATTAGACCTTAGATTAATATGCCTTAATTTGGGTATTGGATATGAAATATGCTCCATCACTTAGTGGCTATGTCAACATAATATGTATACTTGTTTTAACCTTGGTAATATATTATTTGTTAAATACCCATCTATATTTTATCCTTTTTATGTCCTTGTACACCTTATTATTCGTGAAGAAACTTTGACAATATTATTGTTTTGTGATTTTTATAGCACGTGTGGGCATGTTGGGCGGAGCGATATGGGTGCTATTGTGATATTCTTAGGCGAAGCGATACGAGTAGCTATTGTGATATTGCCAGGACAGAGCGATATGGTGATTGTTGTGAGTCAAGGCGAACCAATATGGATGTCTATTGTGATATTGTCAGGGCGAAATGATACGAGTAGCTATTGTGATATTGTAAGGAGCGAAGCAATATGGGTGGCTATTGTGCTATTGTCAGGCAGAGTAATACGGGTGGCTATTGTTGCCTTGATAAAAATATGGGCACAAGGTGCGATTTATGTGTGTTTCTTTGTGATAACTTATCGTTGAAAATGATCCTTTACTTGCATTGAATTGTTATCACTTATTTTGATGAGGTTATTGCTACTTTTTTCTGCTATACTTTTGTTGTTAGTCTTTGATTTATTGCATAGGTTATTTTGAGTAGTGAGTATCACGTGACTTGAACCTCGTCACTACTTCACCGATGTTAATCTTGATATTTATTGGGTACCGACCGTCGTATAGTCATATTACACTTTTTCGTCTTGCGTGCAGATTCTGGAGCGGAGTAGCTGTGAAAACAGAGCTTTGCATTGGAGACGTAGCAACGTTCCAGATTCATGCTACCTTTTGTTCATAGTAACTTAAGATTTTGTTTTTGTTTATGTAGCTTTCAAATAGATGTTGTATTTACTCATTTCATCAACTTTAATTCAAAATCATAGTGGATCATGACTACCGGTCCTGGTTAGTTGTATTAAATTCTATTGCAATTTTTATTAAATACATTGTTCATCTCTCAATTTAGTAGTAACTTATACTGTTTGGCTTACCAAGGGGGTTGGGTCAGGCGCCATCACAACTTGATGAAGTTTTGGTCGTGACAGTTTTCCTTAATTAACTATTGGATTATACAGGATTTTCACTTGAATGTGGAATCAGAGTACGAGTGACAGTTTTACGCAATGAATGTTGCTGGTTCATTCTTTACAGCCAAGGTTCCCAAGATCACGTGCTGGAACGTCTTAAGTTGTTTAATCAAAAGGGTTCTCAATGATCGGATAATTTCATGGGATGCTCGTATTGATAGGAATGCACGGCATATAATATACTATATGATAGTCTATGTTTTTACAGACTTCTAATACTCAGCATTTAGCTTGTTTATCTATTTCACAAATTTGAGATATCACCTAACCGTTTGTTTGGATGGTTGTTAGTCATTGTATCGTATTGTTATCCCAAAATAATGTTTGGTTTGATTGTTTCATTAAGATTGATTGTATTGTATTGTTAAATCTATTATTCCAGAATAATGAAAAGTCTCATTTTTTTAAACAACCGATTTGGTGTGGTGGGATTATTTCCTATTTTTCTTTCAATTATGCCCTAACTTATTACTCCATAACTCTATTTTATCCTTTACCTTTTTTTATTCTAACTCCAAATCTCTCACATATAACCTACTTTGTCTTCGTTCCTTTTTTTTTTCTAGAACTTCTGCCGCTTACAACTCCAATGTAAAATTGCTAATTTTGTTCTCACTAATTTTGTTAGAATTTGCATGAATTTAATTGCTTAATCTATTTATAAGTCATATTTAGTGATAAATTAGTAGAAATAAGTTTTCTTAAATTATTTTTATGCGCAATTCTTGATAAATTTAATATTTAAACAATTGAGGATATTTTAGTAATCTTATAAGTTATAATACAAAACGATATAGTCAAACCAAACAGCGAAATGTTACTTAACAAGAACAAACAATATAATCTATTCAAACGTTGTATTTGTAAAGCGATACAATATAATATAATACATTATAAACGATGGGTAACAACTATCCAAACAAGCTGTAAATTTTTTCTTTCGTTTTACTTTTTGCATGATTGTTGTTTGAGGCATAACTCTTATCAAGTTATATTCATACGAGGCCTGGCCTTTGTTTTTGCATGATTGGTTTTACTTGAAACTTTAGGCGCAGCAAGTATTGCAGGCCGGAGGAAACTAAGTACTAGTACTATTTATGTTGTGCATTATGCGTAAGGAACGGGAAAAGTTAACAAGATAGAGTGTAAATGCCTGATAGATACACTAGCAACAAGTAAAACATATTCCTCGTCACTTTCTGGCGCTGCCAACTCTAAACTCGTGTCCACCTACTCCCTCCTTCAGTTCAATACGCTAAACTTTTCACTGAATACCAAAAAGAAATTCTCAACATAGATGTAAATAAAATTGCTACATATTGAACCTATGACTTTTTGATGGGTTTCATTATTTTTTGAGAACCTTACTCCAGCTCAGTTATGATGCCAGGATGTTTGAAGCAATTAAGCTTGGAGAACCAAACCTATTGAGCTCCAATTGTTAACTATAAAGTTGAGCATTATCAACGATTTCAATTAGGAAATTTAACGGAGATGAAACATCTGGAGTCAGGTCAGAAGCATTAGACCGTAAAAGAGGCTTTATTATTACAAAACTGGAAGGACAACTCCCCACAAAAACAAATATGAGTAGTACGTATAGTTTTAGATTCAGCAACAAAAAGATGTGAAACTCTGAAGATACAGTGGTATAAAACATTCCATCTTCACAAATCACTATGACTGAATCCCTGTTTGGGAGAATACGATAAGGATATACGAATGAGAATTTACTTTACAGCTCTCTTCCTCAACAGCTAACTACGACCTCAGAGAACCCTTTTCATACTGCTATACCAAAAGATCCTGTGCTGTAAATTTACAATTCTATCCTACATAATCCAGCTGATCCAAATAAAGAGTGTACAAAGAGCCAGTTAGTCAAAATTGGGTCCTTACGAAATTCTTGTCAGGCTTCTTCTCCAGATGGAAAACTCTTCTTCTCCACACAACTACCCCAAAAGAAAAAAGAGAGAAGGAAAGGCTATGTACTAATCGTCATCATCTGCTAACAAGGCAAAGGAGAATGGCTTGAACTTATAACCATCCCCATGATAAAACTTGTTCTGGAATTCCACCCAATGAAGACGCAATGCATGAAGGAATGCACTAAGAGTCTCCATCATAAGTAGTATAAAAGCTGTCGCAAAGGCAAAAACTGCCAGCCCCACTAGTCGTATGATGATGTTATCATACCTGAAGTTAGGATGAATAAATTCAACACCGAGAATGCTAAGAGTAAATATGAATGAAACCAACTTTTTCAACAAATCATATTTATTTATCTATCTTTTTTGAAAAACCATAGCTACAAACTGGAGAAAGTGGAACAACCAGCGTAAGAAAATGAAATAGCTAAAGGTCATATGAAAACTTACCCCCAGGCAAGGAGGAGAACTTTCTCATAGAACACAGTAGATAATTCAGAGTGAGCCAAACTGCACCAACACCAACAATGTGTGTGTATATATGCATATAGCAACTTTTGAAGGAACATACATAAACCGAGCTGACAACAAAAAATATGTAACTAATGGATGTACCTCAAAGCCCAAAGCCGAAGATAAGATGCAGTGTTTGAAACAGCACCAAGTACAAATTCAATAGAGTGTATCATTTGGTGCACAAAAACCTCACTAAAGTTAAACTCCTCAGCATGCTGCCTGGCGGAGCCTGGTTCTTCGTCAATACCCATCTCGGAGGTTCCAAGTATCCCGTATGTACGACCTTGAAATCTCTGAGAATCGTCAAAGGTGCAAGAGAAATCAAGCCTTCAAACTACTAAGTCTATCTATTGATAGGCAGTACATGAAATTGTCAGATTCAAATACCAAGTAAATAAAGAGCGCTTTTGTCCACAAGGCTCTCTCCACACCCCCCCCCCCCCCCCCCAAAAAAAAAAAAAAAAAAAAAAAAAGGAA
>ML370238.1:25755-62714 GCA_005239525.1 Nicotiana knightiana
GCCCCCCCCCCCCCCCCCCCCCCCCCAAAAAAAAGATATAAAACCAAATTACTAATTCAATTAACATCAGTAGACACCTTAACAACTTCTATACAGGAATTTACCATTTGGTGTAGAGAATGCACCTCCACTTTTCATTTTAGGTAAGGATGTTGACTGAATAAAAACTTTGTTGAATTTTCATGTTTGAAAGAAAACATGGGAGAAAATAAAAGCAAAAATGCAAAGTCTGATTGGAATAAGATTGCTAGACTGAGGAACAGGGAAAGAGGGTCCTAAAAAGTACACTAGAAAAGAGTTTTCTGAATAACAAGCAATTAGGTATCCCAACTCCTCGCATGAATGAACTGAAGAAAATAAAACATTTGGAATAGGGATTGGAATTCCAGGCAGTCACCTAAAGGCACAAGCAGCTCAAATAGAGAAGTCATCCTACCTACACAGCGCATATTCCACACTAAAAGTTTCCATTAAGTAGTTTCATCTTCAGACAGGGGAAGCTCAATGACACAAACCTCTATTTTTATAAAGACTAATATCTGTTCACATATTACTTACTGAAAGCAATAAATAATACATCCACATCAAACTTACAGTTTTGGTTCTTTCTTTTTCACCACTATTTTTTGATGAAAAATATACTCTCGAAAATTGACAGGCTAACTAATTTAACCCAACAATAATGGAAATATAGATTTAGAAGTCCATTCTAGCAACATATCAAGAGTGTAGACATGCTTAAAGAGGAGACGTGATATCTTCAATAAATAATATATTTGATTGAATCCCCCTTGGTTGTTACTAGCTTAAGACCCCCCCTCCTTCAAAAAAAAAAAAAAAAAAGCAACCATAAAATAAAAATTGAAAAAACGGAAAATGGATCTCCATTCTATGCCCACTAAAACGTCCCTGAAGAGAAAACAAAAGCTATTTCCACAAAGGGTTCCACTAATTTCATCTTTTCTCTGAATCAGAAAAGTCAACAAAGTATTCAATCCTCAGTAAGAAAGATGAGAATGAAACAGGCATAATACCTCCATATGAAGTCTTTTCAAAATAAAAGGTTTTGGGAAGAGCATCCATGGAACAGCAACAAGTGCCAAAAGCAGCAATATTACCTGCAACAATAATTGTTAACAGAGATACCAGGAAGTAAATGTATTCTACTATTAAGTACGGATACAACCTCTCTATCTCCACGAGATAGAGAGGTCTTCGTACACACTACCCTCCCCAGACCCCACTATGTGGGCTTACACTGGGTTTTTAGTTGTTGTTGTAGTATTAAGTATGGAATTGGATAATAAAAGATATTATAATCCCTTCATCATGGGATAAATATGGAATCAAGGGGGAATTATCTCGCTCCCATACACACATACATAAACTCACTCCCATGCCTGACTATAACTCTTGGTTAGAATTATCTCGAACTAACCACCGTAAGTTATTTAATAAAATTATGTCAAAGTCATTTATCAAAAGAATTTAGACCCCTCGCCTCCAAAAATATCAAACGTGGGATGCAGGTATGAGAAACCCATTTATAATTCATTTTTTTACAATATTCTCACTATAATTTAGCGGTTGTACAAATGTACCTTACCCCATTTAGGAACCAAACAAACTCTAAAAGCACATGTTGCAGAAAGAGAAGGGTACCTCATACCTGAAGCACACTCTGGCCCCAGAACAACCTATTTTCACCAAGAGCCTCAAAAGGACTTAAGAACATATAAATCATAACATGATATAGATCTGCTTGAGAACCAGTGCACCATTTGACAAGAATGAGAAGAGAAAGGTATCCAAAGAGGCTGTTGAGAAAAATTATTTGAGGAATAAACTGATACCTGAAAAAAAATCAATAACAGAATAAATAACTATTTACAGGCAAACCATGAAAAGGAGAGAAAAGGAAATGATTACACACTTAATATCAATTGAGCTGCTGAAGAAACGTGCATTGAAATAACTTAAAACAATTCCGAGGTTCATCTGGGCCACACCCAACAAAATAGACATCTTCATCTTAAGAGAATTCAAGAAAGGAAGCTCTGAACGGCTGCCTCTCCAGCTTGGGTCCACGCCAAATGGATATGGATCCTTGTATTTTACTAAACCAACTGTCCGTGCATCACTGTAAATGTACACACAGTAATGTCAAGATAGTTGTAATAGATAACAAGAGACTAAAATAGGTACCTGGAAAGTGTGCATTAGATGCTCATTCATGATCTACATGCACTCAGAGATAGGGAGGCAATAGTAAAAGCACAAATACAACAACAACATACTACATAGTGGGTGTCTGGGGAGGTAGTGTGTACGCAGACCTTACCCCTACCTTTGTGGAGGTAGAAATGTTGTTTCCAATAGACCCTCGGCTCAGGCAACAGTAAAAGCACAAATGCGGAAAAAAATTAAGAGAAACCCAGACCACCATAAACATTATTTCGGCAGTATCTTAAATTGTTCAAGAAGTAGAGAGAAGATAATGATTACCTATTAAGAAGTGTGGCTACACTATCTAATGTTTGAGAGCATAAGAATGGTTGCTAATTGGTAAAAAAATAAAAAATCTATAATAGAAACTTGGCCAACTTCACCAGAAATTATACAATTATAAAAGCAACCTGACAAAGTCAATACCACATTGCCAACAATTGCAGCACCAATACCAGATATCAATTCATTATAAAATACCCAAAAATAGTCGCGTGTTCTAAGATAACCTGTTACGTCGTATGATATTGCAACCTTAAAAACCAAGTAAAACAGATACAAATCTGTGCAGAAAAGGAAATAAACACCATCCCAACCCAAATTTTCTAAGAAGATAATGAAGACACGTCAATTTCTCATCCATGAGGAATAACAAGATTCAAAATGCAACAAAGCAGCCACATTTTCACTCTTATCATCAGCATTTCATTGTATTCCAAAACTAAGAAAAAAGTAGTAGAAAGATTTTCTTTCGTCATATCACAAATAGCAGTTTATTTCTATTAAAGAGTCGTAGCATGGTAAGTATTTTTACACCTGCATGTAGCATCTTGGCATTTGTACGCTGAGTCACCAAATATGTGAAAGGGAACTGAGAAGAATTCATTATATATCAAGCCACAGTAAATTGAAAATATTGACATCAACAGGAGTACATAGCGACCCCCAAAGAGCATCTCCATGAAGCTGCCAAGTTTCTGTCAGAAAAAGAAAAAAAAAATTAACAAAAGATACTTGATTCACAAAAGAAACATATAAATTGTATAATTGTTTTTATTTCAACCACCCAAAGAACTAAGAAGCAGTTTAAATCAATAGGAGTACTAACCTGAGAGCTAAGTTTGCTTTCCCTTGCGATAAGAACTAATGCTCCCAACAGCAAGCAGATTCCATGACCCCAGTCCCCAAACATCACAGCAAAAAGGAAAGGAAATGTAACAATGGTATAAACCGCTGGATTTGCCTCCTGGTATTTCGCAACACTGCCAAACGAAAACAACAGTATAATTGCTTTCTGTTAAACCCAGCATATGTGCACAAGACGTGGATATTCATTTTCAGATATTATCTAGAGAAACAAATGAATTTGAAATTTATCTGAAGAGATGAAGCATTACTAATCTACACCATCTTTAAGAAAGACCCAAAATCATGGCATGCCTATGTTGAGAAGTAGACTTCGTTTAATAAGGTTTCATTTTGCTTATAGAGGCTTCATGCATACAAAAACCTTTTCTTTTTAAAGTAAAGGTCTTACTGCAAAATTGGATGAACCCTTAAAGTGAAAAAGAAAATGCAAATGACGTTACTATACTAAAAAAGAAACTTCAAAAATACCTATTTCTTATCAAGAAATTACCGGCATCTCCCCTTTACATCATCATATGAGACCAACTTAAATTATGTTGAAATAATTTCAAATGAATGTTGCAGCTATCAATAGAATCAGAGAGAATGATGGAAAAGAATTAAGGCGGCAAACTAGATCAAGGGAAATAAATCATGTCCACATCATTTCTTCACATAACGAAATGCTGCTGCGTGTTTAACTTACCCATATGCATCAACAATTTCTTGAAATGCATTTGTGAAACTGTTTGTCCTAAAGTATGTTGGAGGTGACTCCACAGCATCCATCACATGAAATATAATGCCCACTTGTGAACTGCTATCAAATGTTGCACGCTGCAAAGCCTCTTGTATCTATAATTTTCACAAGTCAATACTTGGCAACAGTATCATAAAACAGTGCAAGTTGAAGCTCCATATATTAAACTGCTTAAAAGAGAAGACAAAAGAGAAATGTACCTTGGTCTTCGCAAATATTGGACACCAGCCCTCACCTACGAGGCACTTCTTTGTAACATCGAAATTTAGCATATTTAACGTGTCATACACTGCCTTTTGTGTTTTAACCTATAAAATGGAGTTGGAGCAATTAACTCATTTGTCAAGACTACAAGGTCCACTTGCTCTCCAATCAGACAATAACAACCTGCAGCATAAAGCAATAACTCCAACTATTCTGTTCACTCTTAGTCTCTTACCATGTTTATCCATTTTGTAAGGTGATACCCTATGGAGGTCAAAGCCTTATCTCTATGGCGCAGTCCAGCATCCAGAGTGGTCTCTAATTCAGATAGCCGAGACAAAACCTGCAATTAAGAAGTTTATCTCGATAATGTATGATCACAAACAAAATACTACATGTACATCATAATATGCCTAAAAAGATTTGGGGTTAGCACTCATTGAAGCGGCAAATGTGGCACATTAGGCGAAGGTGATTGTGGAATAAATGTGAAGGCAGTCAGACATAGCACAAGTGCTATTAAGGGGAAAGAAAAGCAGAACATACTTTTTACATGTATATTATGAGATTGAATGTCAATCAACACATAAAATGCGGGCTACTAAAACTTAGCTTGCTTAATATGCAGAAACAACATAAAAATTATCCATTTCCGGCTCGCAATTTTTTCAACAAATTATGCGATTATAATTAAAGCACGACAAAATTCAATCATAATGCCAATGAAACTTGTTTCCATTAGACACATACTTCTTGAGTTATCTGCCTTCTCTTTGTCGCGTCTTCAGGAACAGGATAGCAATTTGCACCAAATGCCTCACATATTTTCAGTATTTTTGTTCTCGCCTGCTCACCTGAAAAGAATACTACAAAGACTACTTTCTCAACCTGCAGAAGCAAAATCTATGTTAGCCATAAGATGAACTTTATATTCAGACGTTGCCTTACAGCAAGGAGCCAACAAAGAAAAAAATTAATAATAATAATAATAATAATAATAATAATAATAATAATAATAATAATAATAATAATAAAATTAATAATAATAATATAGCATCTGGTTCATTGAAGAAACCACATTGCATACACAGAGAAAATTAGAGCTTATTTCTTCATGAGTTAAGCTCTTCATGAGCATACACTGAGAAAATTAGAAAATGTTTTCTTAGTGAACTAGTTCCTTTTGTGTTGACCCACTTTTAGAAGGATGGCAGCAGGAGTGTCCACCCAAAACATCATTGTGTGAGTTCAACTACATGAGAAGTTTTAAAGAAAGAAGATGACCATTTCGTTTGAGGAAGGATCCAGTATTTCATCATCAGCAACTGCCTGATTGAAAAGCATATTACCCCTTGTAGCACGGAACAGCATTCTTTCAAATTGAACAACCTTGGACTTGCAGATAATGCCACTAATAAATCTAACTCCAGACTGATTTGACAGTTCTGAACGCATCTCCTGAAGATTGAAAATAACTATGCTGAAAAATGTTAAAGAACTTGATCATATAATTAATGATATATAGCTTCTCTGCTAGAGAATACTGCTATTTTCTCAGTACCTGCTCAAGTAATGATGCTGTATCAGCATGGTTATCATTGGAGTACACATTTTCATCCAATTCCGTTTCCTGATCAGTGGTATGACTACTTGAAACAAGGAATCGACTAGCCTGGAATTGTACCATGATATTACCAAAAAAATGAGTATCTCTGACAGAAACAATTATATTTGAGCCCAGAAAAAAAATTGGTCCAACAGGTAAAATTCTGCTAAAAAGATGATCTAAGATGCTTCCTTAATTTCAGTTCAGAAGTTCAAATTTGGAAGAAAATGTGATAGATGAGCACCCAGGTAAGCATGTCCAGTGATAATAAAGCCACAGCAAGTACTCAAAGTTCATTTCTTACCTGGAATGCTTGCAGATTAATAAAATGGCCAGAAATCAAGGTAGAAATGTACCTCTTGCAATACCATTTTAAACTCAAGCAGCTCATTATATGATTGCCGCAATTTCTCACTATTAGCATTCATTTCAATCAACTCATGTTCATGCTCTGCCAGTTGTATCTGAAACTCAGAAGAACCACATTGTCCATATGAGCTTTTCTTGAAGTGGGCTTTGAATAAATTGAACAAGAAAACAGAGGAGAATTCATTTATCAGCAAGTAAAGCAAATCAACTAGAAAGAGACCTCCAATTCTTCTAATTCATTATCAGGTTGGGAAGCAGGAAGAGGAGGAGGCAATAGACCGGATTTGTGTATCTGATCTTTGAAATATCGTAGTTTTCTTGACATCTCCGCGCATCTTTTTACCTACAAAATGATCATCCAAAAACAAGATTAAAACCAAAAAAGAAGAAACTAATAGGCTTAAAATAGAAGAGCAAGTTGAAGTATATCTAAGAGATCAAGAGAGTTAACCGATATCATCTTATGTTGCAAGCTTCAATTTTAGCCATCGGATATTGAAATTAGCAGCAGAAACATGGCGCAAATATGTTTTAAGACCTTAAGGACAAGTTAGCGTGTTAGAATTTTACTTCTTACTGCGTAAAGATACTAGTCCAAGTCCAACTTAATAGATAAGAACACATAAAAAGTCTTGTGCCCTTCTCCATTTCACAGAAATTTCAGCAGATCAGAAATTTAACACATTTAACATTTACTTCAGAGTATGATTGGAAATATCACTAAATGTGCACATCTATTTTGATTATGAAAAAAGGGGGGCATTTATTAAGAGATCGAGACCAATCTAATCGTGAAAGCACCGCAGGAACTCGTTAGTAACTATTTAGTCCTAAGAAGTCCAACAACAATCCTATACATAATCTTACAATTCTAACTGATAATAAACTTGGATAAAAGTACTTATCTTGTGTACTCGCTCCCTGCATTCTCTTAATAAAGGAATTCCATCAATAAAATACCTTACTTCACCTATCAAAAAAAGTACTTATCTTGAATACAGCAACTAGCTTAGTTTTTTCATTCTTCTTTTTTTTTTTATGGTAAACCACCGCCCAAACTTAGGAGTCAACAATAGTGGTTTTCCCACTTAACGCCCTTGCTGAATTAAGTTCCAAGCTCTTGGTTGGAAGTGGAATGCTCTTGCACCAGAGCAACCTTCACTTGTCTAGAGCAACTAGCTTTCATTTACTATCAGAGGGCACACTTCCAGCAAAAGTTAGCAATAATAGTGGTATGTCAATAATACGAGCACATTATCAAAACTTGGCAACAATATAAGCTAAAGTGACAATTCCATTGAAGTAACAACATTTTTTTTATCGAAGTAACAATATAAGAATTTTGAAGATGGATTTTCTGTATTCAGTATTCACAAATATTCCGGATACCTGGTTTACAAATGTTCTCTGGAAAGGGCTCTTTTCGGCATTTAGCTGCACAAAATAAGTTAAGTCAGTACATTTGCTTGATAATGAAAAATAAAGCAGGTTAAGTGTAGATAAAGTCAGGATAGCGAGATCATAAAAGATAATAATATTAAAATATTTTTTCATAGAAGGATGTTAATACTTGAAGTTAGACACTTCACCTTCAAGATGGCAAAATAGTTACAAGCATAATTCAAAATCATGGAAGAGACAATGATATTATAATCATGAAAAAATTGATTGCATCTCGTCTTCAAGAACGTGGCAAGATTTGCCCACCCTTACGGCCTCACTCCGACCCAAAAAGAAAGAACCAGCACAGGAAATTTGATGTCTTTGAAACCTCACCTCAATTTGCATAAATACTACATTGAATTATTAGAACAATAACTTTTATGACGGCGATGTCCAAGCCAGCTTGCACAAGGTCTATCGGAAACAGTCTCTCTACCTTCACAAGGTAGGGTAAGGTTTGCGTACACATTACCCTAGACCTCACTTGTGGGATTACTCTGAGTTTTCTGTTGTTGCGGTGGTGGTGATGGTGTCCAGGCCAGCTTGCCAGTTTGCACGTACCTAGACTATTCCACAGGGTACTTGCTACCTCCCAGCAGTGTCTACTAATATGTGTGAAGAATCACCTAGTGTCTTTTTGCCTCTACTGGAATTTGAAGCCGAAGCCGAAACCTCATGGTTCTCTCCACTTAATTGACCACTAGGCCAGACCCTTGGTTCAGTATTGGAACAGCAATAATAGGAGAATGGAATTAAGGTCCGGTCAATTTAGATACACTTTGGCACTTCAAGAACAAGCTCTTATTATGACCTTCCTTGAAAAGGGATTTCTCAACAATAAACCAACTAGACTAAGGAAAGAATTCTGACTCGATTTGATTGCTACTGGAATCATCAAGTAAAATCAAACTTCGAAGTCCTTCAAACATAGACTAGTAAAACTAGAGAATTGTAACTTACTTTAAAAAAAAAACAATTTCCTGTTACATTGAATCTACCATAACCAAAATCACTCTTGAAGCATTAGTTTCGAGTCAAAATCATGCCAATCAATCAATTTCAATAATCAAACGACGAAAAAAAATCATATTCACAAAGAGAGAGAGAGAGAGAGAGAGAGGAGTACATCACGGAATTGGAGAAGTCCGAGTTGGCCAAGGTAAGTGACAGCACGATGAGCAGACTCAAAAGGAATAATAAGCTGAACGAAAGTCATCTTCTCCGAGCGCATCAGATCCATTGGCGGCATGTTGTCTATGTACTCCATTGTAGACAGAGAGAGATCTATATTCAGATCTGCTCTCTGAGAAAAGGAACACACACGCTCTCGGCTCTCTCACACTTCTCGCGCCTCGCACTCGTGTAT
Source organism: Nicotiana knightiana (assembly GCA_005239525.1). Taxonomy (NCBI): domain Eukaryota; kingdom Viridiplantae; phylum Streptophyta; class Magnoliopsida; order Solanales; family Solanaceae; genus Nicotiana; species Nicotiana knightiana. The sequence continues at coordinate 34,858 of ML370238.1, forward strand.
TTACTTCATTTCCAATTTCGTTAACAGTCGGCAAAGGTAACTGCCATGGGAATGAATTCGGTCGGTATCTCGCATCTTTCGCAGTTTTTTTCTTTTACTTTACTTTTCATAGGGATAAAGATAAAAGGTAGATATATTATTCTAATACACGCTGACTTATGAACCTGTGTCTACGGTTTTTTTTTTAATTATTTTTTTGATAACACCTGGGTCCGGTTAAGGTAACGGAGAAAGGAAAAAAGAGAAAGTCTCTGGTTAAGGTATGATCTAAGTAATTTTGAAAAAGGAAAAAGCAGCGGGGGGAAAAAGGGGAAGAAAAAGTGGCAAATAGAAAAAACAATTTAGGAAAAAGATTAATTATAGGCTATGTGCGTAGGAATTCTAGTACATGGATGCATTAATTAAAAAAAAAAGAGAGAAAAAATAATAGTCGAAGATGTCCTTGGCTCAAGCCCAGGAAATTATCGTTGGTTCATCTTCCTCGAAGAGGAAGATTAGTGAATCTCGTTCCATGGAGGAAGAGGAAGAGGGTGCTTTAGTGCACATGCCACGGAGAAGGCGAATGGTTTTAAATGACGAGCATGCTGCCTCAACCTTGCCTTCCGTGTCTGCGATCGAGCCCCCTGTCTTTGAAGATGTTTCACATTCCCCTTTTCGTGATGGTATTGATCTTGCTCCTGACGACGTCCCTTTGGTTGCTGTCTTTCTTGCTTCTTTGAGAGAAGTTGCTTCGTCTATTCCTTTAGCTATCTCAACTTCTGCTGTTGCTTTGCCTGTAACTTCTTCAACCCTTCAACTTTTTGTGCTTGCTCCTTTGCATGTGGCTTCTCCAGCTCCTCAACCTTCTGTTCCTGTTGCTACTCCATCTCTGCCTGCTTCCATGCCTTCCGTTAGGGAAGTGGGATCTTCCAGCAGAGAGATGCGGCAGGTGTGTCACGACCCAGTTCGGCCTCCGTGAACATGCCGTGATGGCACCTAGTCCCTATAACTAGGTAAGCCTAACAATGCGGAAAAACAACATAACTTGCGGAATAATTAATTAAAACTGAACAACTAAAGTCTACAATATCACCTCAAAACCCGGAAACTCACGGGAAACACAGGCTAACAGAAATGTAATACACTGCTCTAACTCCAGAATGTCTAAACAACTGTAAAGAAGGAAAAAGCTTTCCACTAAAGCTGGAATAAGATAGAGACTCCTTGTCTGCGGACATGGAAGATGTACCTCAAAGTCTCTGCTAGATCTCTCCACCCTCGGGAATAGTGCGTCTGAGTGAATTAATAAAATAATTGAAGAATTATGCAATACTTAGACTTAAGATGGAGACGAAATAACAGAAATAACAGTTCCCGAAATAGGATTTCCGGACACAACAACAATGAAATCAAAAAGCAAGAAGATAAGATTATATTAAGCTTGAATAGAATGTTGCATGAGTTTCTCAGAAAATTCTCCCTCTACAATGATAACTGCGCTCACTATTTATAGCTACGTCTAGGGATAGAGGCCCTCGGATCGTGTCCCTCTTTAACGTAAATTATGAGAGTCATTGATGAAGATGTAACGGTGAACATAAATGCCAAATTTCCTTTAACGGACAATCGTTCTTAATGCCACAGAATATTCTCTGTTACATGTTACCAGGTGAAAAATATTTATCACATCTTTATGAGCATTATTCTTTCCGGTGATAAATGGAACAATTGTCTTCAGCCTTGGCCATCCTGCTTTCTTGGGCTCCACGTGTCCCTAGTTTGGACGACCACGTGTCATATCATATTTTACCCTATACAGATAGTCTCCCTGCTTTCCGGTGACACAAATTTGTGTTACCGGGAAGTTGGTAAAAATACTCTTTTGGCGGGAATTAATATAACTCCATTTGAAGGCTTCTGACGGTCGATTAGATACACGTCTTTCCATATTTAATGCCCTGAACACACGTCATCCCACAATCAACACAACTTTTGCCGATTCTCGAGGTAATCATGGCCTGAATTTAGCCGCCAACTTTTACGGCAAAATACATAAGTTGCCACCTAACCATTGGCCCAAATTCCCCTTACACACTTTCTGTGGACGATAATAACATTACACATGCAACCTTTTTAAAATGAATCTAGTACACACCTCTTTTGACCAGGTCCTGTAAAAAGTTCATCCGTGTATTTCACGCGTTTGACTTTAGTTTATAAACTTGACCTACTTATTTTTAACCTCTTATATTATACTCCATCCGTTTCAATTTATGTGAACCTATTTCCTTTTTAAGTCTGTGCCAAAAAGAATGACCTCTTTTCCTATTTGAAAACAATTTACCTTTAGGCAATGATTTATAGCCACACAAAATATATGTGCCTCATTTTACACCACAAGTTTAAAAGTCTTCTATCTTTCCTTAAAATTCGTGCAGTCAAATGGGTTCACATAAATTGAAACGGAGGGAACCAACCCGACCCAACGCGACCCATCGGTTAAAAAAGGTTAAAACTAATTTACCGCAAATTAACTCTCATTTTTCTATACATCTCGAAGGAGATATGGTGAAGACGATTTTGGCGACTATCTCAAGCAAGGCTTTCATCTTGTACGGGAGGTGGATTTATGTGATTTTAGGTTAGTAATTTTCTTCTCCTTGCATTACCCGTTTATTTTAGTAGTGGGTGGGTTGAACCTAGGTTTTTTTGAATTTTTTCTATTTGCTTTAGGGGTTTTGAAGTTGTTGTGTTGTTGCCTTTACATATAGTTTTTTATAATAAAAATTACTTTGTGTTTGCAAACCGTGTGTAAAGTTAGGGTTTAAGTGATTAATGTAATAACATTGCTTTGAACAATGTGATATGCTCTTCTCTTTGTCTCCACTTTTGTATTTCATCTGTATTTCTTTATTTTCAGTTGTTGCATGTGGCATTCGATTTATTTGTCCCCTTGTTTATTTGCAAAAAATATCTTTTAAATTGATTACACTCAAGTGGTACCATGATGAGGTCTTAGTTCCTGGTAAATTTGCTCGTTATGCGGCTGGTAGTCAAACATTGACTTTAGATCTAGATGTGGATTTACTGTCTTTTATTGAACTGATGAACTACACTAAGGTATATGAATTTAAAAATATGGCTGAGCTGTATATTTGTCCAATGGATAGGACAGATAAATTGGTAAATATTCTCACAGACAAGGATATATTAGACATTTGTAATGAATTGGAAGATGGGGATACCTTAGATATTTATGTGACCCATGCTGTCACTTTAAATGTTGTTGACATAAATGAGGCTCGTGAAGGGGTTGGTGGGAGTAATAATGGAGCTTTTAAGAGCACAATTGTCTTAGAAGAAGAAGATAGTGAACCTGAACCTGCCCCTGCCCCTGCCCCTGCACCTGCTCTTGCACCTTCAAGAGAATAAGAGAGCGAAGTAGATAGTGAATCAGATGATGATGATGAGGGTGAGGATGACAACGAGAATGATTCGGGCTTTGATAATCCTGGTAATGATGGAGTAGATTTACATGTCCCTGATGATAATGATTATGGATCTGATATTCATAAAGAATTTGTAGAGTGTAGGGATGAACAGAGGAAAATGAGTGAAATGCCAAAAGATATGGGTGATAATAACCTAGGTGATGCAGGAGTTGATATTGGTTTTGATGAATTAAGAACCGGTAGTAAGAAAAATAGGTACACAGGCTTAGTATGTACAGATGAGCCTTATTTTGGGTCTTCTGATGCTGAAAGTTTTCCTTCAAATGTTGAAGATGAATTTGATGAAGAACATAAGGAGAGAATAGCTGCCAAGAGGAGGAAGAAAGCCCTGATAGTTGATGTAACTGTCAAGAAAATAACCTGGGAGTTGGGGCTAATTTTTTAGAGTGTTGATGATTTTAGGTTGGTTGTTACTAAGTATGCAATTCAGAAAGGAGTTCAAATTGAAAAATATATTAATGAACCTGGTAGGGTGAGGGTAAATGCATGCACCCACAATGTCCTATTGGCTGTTGGCTGCAAGCAAAGATGGCAGATCCAACAATTTTAAGGTAAAAAAGTATTGTCCTGTCCACATGTGTTACAAAACAAATAAAAACGAGCTTTGCAACTCCAGATACCTTGGTAAACATTGCAGGGATAAGATTGTGTCTCAACCAAATATGAAAGTTTGGGAGCTGAAGAAACTCATTAAGGATGAACTGGACATGTATGTTGATAGGTCTACTGTCCATAGAGCTAGAGCAAAAATTCTGAATGAGATAACAAGTGATGTGCATGTTGAGTTCAAGAGACCTAATGATTATAGAGATATTATTTTACAGACAAATCCAGGTACAACTTGTGTTGTGAAGGTAGATGATCAAGGTGAAGGCAAGATTGTCTTCAATTCATTTTATGTGTGCTTCTATGCTATGAAAAAAAGATGGTATGAAGGTTGCAAAAGGATAATTGGCCTTGATGGATGGTTTTTGAAAGGCATTTGTAAGGGTCAACTGCTAGTAGCAGTATCAAAGGATGGCAACAATCAGATGTTCCCTATTGCTTGGGCCATTGTAAAGGTTGAGAACAGTTTCACTTGAACATGGGTTCTGAAATGTGTGACTCATGACTTAGAGCTTCAAGATGGAAGGGATCTCACTATCATGTTTGATATGCAAAAGGTGATTTCATTGCTGTCAAATAGTTAATTTTTCTTATTTCTATTTTCGTTGGCAACTAATATATTCTTCTTATGTTACAGGGATTGCTTAAAGCTGTATCAAAAGTGTTTCCTGAAAGTGAACATAGGTGGCGTGCCAAACATATATTAGCAAACTAGTCCAAAGATTAGAGAGGATTAAAGAGGAGAAACAGCTTGTGGAGGTGTGCTAGAGCATCATGTGTGGTAGAATTGAATTTCCACCTGGACAACTTGAATATGCTTGGGAATGGGATATGTGAGAGTCTTTTGAGGTATAACAAGGAAACCTGGTGCATATCATACTTCAACTATGACAGGAAATGTGATATAATTGACAACAATATGTGCAAGACCTTTAATGCTTGGATACTTGCTGCTAGACACAAAATGGTCATCACAATGTTGGAGGAAATCAGAGTGAAAATGATGGAGAGAATAGGAAAGTTGAGGGAGTTTGCAGATACATGGATATATGATATATCCCCAATTGCTATGAAGGTGTATCACGATAACATTGAGCCAATTAACTACATATCTCATTAGTACCACAAATCCATTTATCTGAAAGCATATTCAACATTTATCCAACATGTACCAAACATGCAACATCTGCCAATCCACCAATTTAACCCTCACCAATTAGAAAGATACTTGGCAGACCAAGGTAAAAGAGAAGAAGAGAAGAAACTGAACATCCTAAGTCTAGAAAGCTTTCAAGAAGGGGTATGGAGATGACATGTTCAAACTGTGGTGGCTATGGACACAACAAAAGGAGCTGCCCCAAGAAACCAAGGCCTGCAAATGCTTCATATAGAGAAAGATGTGGAGGAAGAGGAAGAGGCAGAGAAAGAGGAACAAGAACAACTGCTCATAGAGCTTCAACTTCAACTGCTTATGACCTTGCTGCTGCTGGCAGAGGAAGAGGAACTGGTAGAGGAAGTAATACACCTTCAGCTTCAACTACTTCTGCCCCTAGAATAGGAAGAGGAACTGGTAGAGGTAGTGGAAGAGGAACTAGAAGTTTTGGGTTTGGACTGTTTCAATCAAGCAGCGGGTTCACAAGTTTTTCTGTAAGTACTTCAAACTTAACTTTATATCTTGTTTACTTTAACAACTTTACTAAATATTTTCTATTTTGGCAGTCCAGTGGAGGTAAACCAAGAGTGGTTTCTCATGATGGTGAAAAGAGGTCCTCATCAGATATTCATGAATGTGTGATAGTAGGCTATATTTATGGAATTTAGATACTATTTAAACTCTAATTTAGCTGCACTTTATTGATATTTGAATGCTAAAAGATAATAAAATTCTCTAATTAAGAATTTTATGCTTTGTAGGAGCCACTCCGAGCTAGGAGGGAGCTAAATAGTGTTTTGGAGTTAATATGGAGCGTGGAAGGCCAATCAGGGATTAGCACGGTTGAAAAAAAGAAAGAAAATCAAGCGGCAAAGTCCCCCCCCCCCAGGTGCGCGGCCACGGATTGATCGCACATTGGCCGCGCACTGAAAGCAGTGCACTAGGTGAAATCCACGGTCAGATCCGCGATCGCGGACGGGCTGACGGAGACCAATAACCCAGGGGAAATTTTGTAATTTCTAAGGCGACTAACCTAAACCTATATGAAGCCTAATTCGCCCTGAAGAAGAATATAGCTGTTTGTACGAGATTTTGAGAGGAAAAAACACAGGAAGAAGACATAGAATTTTCCTAAGAGTTTTCATCTTTTTCATCTTAATTCCATTGTTGATTATGACTCTTTATAGTGAATTTATATCTATTAGTATGAGTAGCTAAACCCGTTATCTAGGGTTGATGGAATCAATTGTTAGATAAGGTCTTGACTCTGTTTTGATATAATTAAGCCGTTTTTATTCTATGATTGTTCAACTATGTGTGTCTTGTGATTAATTGAAAGGGCCCTTGATTAATCGTGTCTAGTTATCTTGTGTTGCTTGAGAAATAACACTTGGTTATATTGTTGTTAAACAACACCACTTTCGGGTAAGTTAAGATATTAATTACTTGAACTCAAAAGCGGGGTTATAGATAACGAAGCTTAAGTGAGATATTTCTGAGTTGTATAAATTGTTAACTAGAGTAGTTCGAGAGAATGCTTCTAGTAAATTATCGTAATTGATTGAGAGATAATTACGGTATCCCAAAACTCATTATCCTTATAGAGTGTTACAGCGAGATTATAGCTAACATGTCAGGAATCAATCCGACAATCGGGGAAATCAATAGCTCTAGATCCTTTTACCATTGAATTCAACTTTATTCTTGATTATTGCTAGTTTTATTGTCATTCTTCCTTAGTTAAATAAATTATACTCATTATCCATTGAAAATCTTGCATTTGGAAATTGTCTGAGCTTATCATTAGCGTTGTTAAAAGTTGTAGTAAATAGGTTAGTTCCCTGTGAGATTTGACTCCGGACTTGAACCAGATTATATTTGCAGCGACCGCTTAGTCCTTTTTATAAGGCCTAGTTGGGCGTGATCAAATTTTGGCGCCGTTGTCGAGGAACTAACGGTGTTATTTATTACAACTTAGAAGAATTTATAGGAGTTTTAGTTTAGATCAATTCTCTATGGTGTCAAAATTTTCCATTGAAATTCTCACGTTTGAACTCTTCTGTGATTTAGGTGCATGCCTAAAAGCTCCTTGAGGACTGGTGAACTTTTTGAAGGATTCTCAAATCCCGAGAAAGCATTCAGGGCATTGAATCGGGCTAACAAGAAGGAAAAACAGTTGAAACAAAAATACCAACTCAAAATTGAAATGGACGATGTGGACAACGTCAACGGAAACATTAGGAATGATCATGTTGACCCAAACAACAGAGTGGTGGAACCTCTTGTGCCGGAAGCTACTCTTTATGATTGGGCACAACCAACTGCTGATAACCTGGCCACCGCAATTGCAGTTCCTCAGATACAAGCGGAGACATTCCAGATCGCCAACAATATGCTGCACTTGTTGCAGAATAAGGGGCTATTTTCCGGGTCATACATCAAAAACCCACAACATCTAAAGAACTTCCTGTCAATTTGTGTCACTCAAAGACAGCCGAATGTGACTCCTAAATCAATTAAGCTCTTACTGTTCCCATTCTTAGTGACTGGGGAGGCTCAAACTTGGTTGAATTCACTCCCAATAAACTCCATTTCTACTTAGGAATAACTAGTCAAGAAGTTATTAAAAAAGTTCTATCCTCCTAACAAAACTGCAAGGCAAATTGATGAGATATTGCAATCAAGAAGAAACTGACTGAGAGCCTGCAAGAAACCTGGGAGAGGTTTAAGGGTATGCTAGTGAAGTTCCCACACCATGGCATTCCAGATCAAATTCTGGGACAGAGAATCTATATGGGTTTGGCAGACAGTCTGAAGGCCAATGTGGACGCTTCAGCTGGGGGTGCATTCTTGAGAAAAACATTCACAGTGTAAAATTCTTCTTGACAAGATGGCTCAAAATTCAGGGTGGATGACGAGCGGTACGACACTCACTCCAATAGTGCATTCTGTGGCTCTTGACCCAAACAATTCCAATGCAGAAAACATAGCCACTCTCATGACCCAGATGAGCTTACTGACAAAGAAAATTGATGATATGGGTACGAACCAGGTGCACATTGTTGATACTACAAATGGAGGCTTATGCACTCCTTGCATAAACCAGTCATATGTGTGCTCGTGGAGTAGAGAGAAGGACAACCAGGTTTTCAGAGAAGACATGAATTATGTCAATAATTTCGGAGGTCAGAGGCAAGGTGGGAAGCAATGGGGACCACCACCAAACCAGCCACTACCCAATCCCAATCCAGGAGGAGCACGACCACAAGGCCAAGTCATGCCTTATCAAAGGAAGAAGGCTATAATCAACAACACTAGTGATAGTAGCCTATAATTATGTATTTTAGACGCTATTTACACTCTAATTTAATCTCACTTTATTTATATTGGAATGTTAAGAGATAACAAAATGCTCTAATTGAGAATTTTATGCTTTGCAGGAGCCACTCCAAGCTAGGAGGAAGATAAAGGGTGTTTTGAAGTCATTATGAACATACAAGGCCAATCAACGGATAGCCCGGGTGAAAAAGAGCGGGAAAATCAAGAAAAAACGTAAAAGGTAGGTCCACGACCACAGACCTGGGCGCTAAACAGCTCGCGAAGTGAGGCAGTGAAGAGGTGAAAATCCACAGTCGAATCCGCGGTTGAATTTGCGACCACGGATGGGCTGCCAGGTGCGATAGAATGCAGGGGATTTTGTGTAATTTCTTGGGAAACTAACCTAAACCTATAAGAGCCTAAACTCACCCAGAAGTCAAAAGAAGCTTGTTTTAGACAATATTGGAGGCAAGAACAAGGGAGAGAAGATCAATCAATTCTTCAGAGTTTTTATCTTCTTCTTCTTCTTCTTACTTCTAATTGTGAATTATGAATCATATTAGTGCTGTGTTTTGCATTAGTATGAATAGCTAAACTTCTAATCTAGGGTTTTGATGGAACCTATTGAAGGATGAATTTCTCGTTATGTTAATATAGATTTGCCATAGTTTTCTCTCTATTTGTTCAACTATATGCTTGTTGATGATGATTGAAGGGCCCTCAATTAGCTGTGCCTATTTAGTGTGCATTATTCGGGAGAGAGTGCATATTTAGGTCGTTGTTGAACAACATCACTCCTGGCGTATATGAGGGATCAATACGAAGGGTTTAAAGGTGGGATTAGGGATAACGAAACCTTGGGTGCGATCTAAGTGAGCTGTAATTAAAGTTAGCTAGCGTAATTCAGGAGAATATGTCTAGTATATTATTGTAATTACTCGGGAGAGATTTATGACAGTCAGAGTGATCATGATCGATAGAGAAGATTTAGGCAAATTTATAACAAGCATAGCGGAAAGAACTCCGACAATATAGGAAACCATAACCTTAGATCATTCCAATTATTGTCTACAACACGTTCTTAGTTAGTTCTTAGTTACTGCATTCTCATTAAGTAATAATTAGTTAGTAAACATCCCATTTGTTAATCAAATATCTTGAAAATTTGATTACATGAAATTGTGTGAGTCTAATAGTTGTGATTGATATGTTAATTCCCCGTGGGATTCGACTCCGGACTTGATAACCGAAATGTATTTGCAGTGACCCCTTTGTCCTTTTTATAAGGCATAGTTGGGCGTGATCAAATTTTGGCACTGTTGCCGGGGAATTAACAGTGTTATTAATTATAGTTAAAAGAAGTGCAAAAATTCTTAGTGTAATCAATTTTCTTCGACTCAAACTGAATACCTTGAAACTCTAACATTTGTAATCTTGGGTATTACAGGTGCATGCCTAGAAACTCCTCAAGAACTGGTGAAGTGTTTGAAGCATTATCAAATCCCGAGAAAGTTTTCAAGGCATTGAATCGTGCAAACAGGAAAAGCAAACAACAAAAGAACTTGACTGAACAACTTGATCCAGATATGGCAGACGAAGTAAACAACATGAACAATGGGGATAACATGAATAACCCGAATGAGCAGGTGGTGGTGCCTCTTGTGCCAGAGGCTGCATTGTACGATTGGGAACAACCCACCTCGGAAAACTTAGCAACCGCAATTGTAGTCCCGCAGATACAAGCTACTCATTCCAGATTACAAACAACATGCTTCATTTGTTGAAAAACAAGGGACTATTCTCAGGGTCATACATCGAAGATCCTCAATAGAATCTAAAGAATTTCATGTCAATCTGTGCCACACAAAGACAACATAATGTGACACCGGAAGCAATAAGGCTATTGTTGTTTCCATTCTTATTGACGGGAGCAGCTCAGACTTGGCTTAATTCACTTCCCATAAATTCCATCACTACTTGGGAGGAATTAGTCAAGAAATTTGTGAACAAATTTCACCTACCCAACAAGATTGCTCAGCAAATTGATGAGATATTGAGCTTCAGACATAAACCAACAGAAACATTGCAAGAGACGTGGGAAAGGTTTAAAGGGCTGCTGGTTTTGTGTCCACACCATGGTATTCCAGAGCAGATGCTGGGATAGAAGTTTTACATGGGTTTGGCAGATAGCTTGAAAGCCAATGTTGATGCTTCAGCAGGTGGAGCATTTTTTAGCAAAACATTCAAAGAGAGCAAGATCTTACTTAACAAGATAACACAAAACTCGGGATGGACGACCAGGAATGCTTCAATCACTCCTGTGGTTCACTCAGTGGCCTTAGACCCAGCTAACTCCCTAGCTGAAAATATGGCCACTCTAATGACACAAATGAGCATCCTCACCAAAAAGGTTGATGAATCAGGCCAGAAACAACAGGTACACATTGTTGATGCAACTAATGGGGGTTTATGTACATCTTGCATTAATCGGCCATATGGTTGCTCGTGGAGTGCGGAAGGTGATCACCAACAATATCAGGAGAACATGAATTATGTGTCCAACTATGGGAGACAGAGACCAGGTGGTCAGAATTAGGGTCAACAAAATCAACAATATAGGCCAACCCTGCAGCAACACAACAATAGCAACAATCTTGGGCCATGCGACCTCAAGGTCAAGTGGTGCCTTACCAAAGGCAACATGGCTACAACCATTAGAATCAGCAGCATGCTTATCATCTACCTCAACAACAACACATTGGGAAACACGAAGATGGGTTTTCTAGACTTGAGGGAATGATGCAACAATTGATTAGGTCTACTGGAAAAGTAACTAAGAGAGTAGACTCACACGATTCAGCAATAAAGAATATTGAGATCCAATTGGGTCAGATTTCGATGGCTCTAAATAATCGTCCTCAGGGGACGTTACCAGCACACACATAGATCAATCCAAAGGAGCAGGGACCGAAACAACTAATGGCAGTGAGTCTACAAAATGGTAGAGACCTAGACTTGGAGCAAGAGATTGCTCGCGAAAGAAGACCTATCGAGACATTAGTGTCAGTACCCATTGAGGTAGATGATTCAGCAGGGTTGACTGATGTGACGGTACAACATGCTCAAGAAGATTCCAATAAAGAAAAAGAGGTTGTGAAAGAGACTGAGGCAACACAGGAACCGATAATGGAGGTAGTGCCTGAACCAGAAAAAAATCAAATCACCGGGAAGAAACGACCTCCAGCACCATTCCCACAGAGACTGGCCAAGTATTAGAAAGATGAGCAATACAAGAAATTCTTGGAGATGTTGAAGCAAATTCAGGTAAATATTCCATTGATTGATGATTTAAAGGAGATGCTTGGTTATGCGAAAATGATGAAGGACTTGATGTCCCGCAAGTTCGACTTCCAAGACTTGGCTACAGTTACACTGACTCAGACTTGTAGTGTTATTATGAAGAGACCCATTGCTGAGAAGCTGCCTGACCCGGGGAGTTTCACAATTGTTTGCACAATTGGTAACTTTGCATTTGCTAAGGCACTGTGTGTTTGGGGGCAAGCATAAATCTTATGCCCCTGGCTATCTATAAAAGGCTCGGGATTGGAAGAGCTAGACCCACGTCCATGTTATTGCAGCTGGCTGACAGGACAGTAAAGAGGCCCTTTGGTATTCTAGATGATGTATTAGTGCAGGTTGGGAAGTTTGTGTTCCCAGCAGATTTTGTCATCCTTGACTGTCCGGTTGACGAGGAAATTCCCATAATTTTGGGAAGACCATTCTTGGCCACTGGGAGAGCTCTAATTGACTGTGAAACTGGAGAGCTCAAAATGAGATTAAACGATGATGAGATAACATTCAACATGCAGAAATATATAAGGCGACCAAGTGAATTTGCCAATTGCTCTCTAATAGATGCTGTGGATGTAATTTTGGAGGAGGAAGATGAGACATTGAACATTCAATATCCTCTAGCAGCTTGTCTCATGAACCTCGATGAAGCTAATGGAGAAGAATTGGCAGAGTGGGTACTTGCTCTTGAAGGCAAAGGTTATTGGAAGAGGGAGCTCGAATTTGAGCCCTTGCACTTAGAGGAAAGAAAAACCCCTCCGGCCAAACTAACGATAGAAGAGCCCCCAAAGTTGGAGCTGAATCCATTGCCAACCCATCTCAGGTATGCATTCTTAGGACCTTACTCCACTTTACCTATTATTATCTCATCTAGTTTCTTAGATGTGCAGGCAGAACAACTTTTGCAGGTACTGACGGAGTGCAAGATTGCAATTGAGTGGACCATTGCAGACATCAAGGGGATCAGCCCGGCCTTCTGTATGCATAAGATTCTACTGGAAGATGGGCACAAACCTTCCAGAGAACATCAAAGAAGGCTGAACCCCAACATGAAGGAAGTGGTGAAGAAAGAAGTTATTAAGTGGTTAGATGCGGGAATCATATTCCCCGTCTCTGACAGCAACTGGGTTAGCCCAGTTCAGTGTGTACCAAAAAAGGGTGGAATGACTGTAGTAAAAAATGAGAAGAATGAATTGATCTCTACATGAACAGTCACAGGTTGGCGAATCTGTATGGATTACAGGAAGTTGAACTTGGCTACCCGGAAAGACCACTTCCCACTTCTATTCATTGATCAGATGTTAGATAGACTAGCAGGGAGGTCCCATTTTTGTTTTCTGGATGGGTACTCAGGGTACAATCAGACCTCTATTGCACCAGAGGACAGAGAAAAGACTTCATTCACCTGCCCTTATGGGATTTATGCTTTTCGGAGGATGCCGTTTGGCCTATGCAATGCACCTGCCACATTCCAAAGGTGTATGATGGTCATCTTCACAGACATGGTAGAAGAAATAATTGAGGTTTTCATGGATGATTTCTCAATGGTGGGGAATTCATTTGATGATTGCCTTAAGAACTTGAGAAGAGTATTGAAGAGGTGTATCGAGACAAATCTGGTGCTCAATTAGGAGAAGTGACATTTCATGGTACATATAGTTATAGTCTTGGGACACTTGGTGTCAAGTAAGAGCATTGAGGTGGATCGTGCAAAGGTTGACGTTATGGCAAAACTTCCACCACCCACTTCCGTCAAAGCAATCAGAAGTTTCCTTGGGCATGCCGGCTTCTATAGGAGATTTATAAAAGATTTTTCCAAAATTTCTAACCCCTTGTGTAAATTGCTTGAAAAAGATCACTCTTTTGTGTTTTCTAATGACTGCAGGTAGCATTTGAGGAATTGAAGAAGAGACTGGTCACATCACCTATCATTGTTGCCCCTGACTGGGAGCAACCTTTTGAGCTAATGTGCGATGCAAGTGACTATGTTGTGGGAGCAGTTCTTGGGCAGCGAAAAGATAAACTCATGCACCCAATATACTACGCAAGTAGAACGTTGAGTGGAGCCCGACTGAACTACACTGTGACTGAGAAGGATATGCTGGCGGTAGTGTTCGCATTTGACAAGTCCAGATCGTACCTGATAGGCTCGAAGGTAATTGTTTATACTGATCATGCTACCCTCAGGTACCTAATCAATAAGAAGGAGTCAAAACCGCACCTGATTCATTGGGTGCTACTGCTACAAGAGTTTGACTTGGAAATTCGTGACCGTAAAGGAACGGAAAACCAAGTAGCTGACCACTTGTAAAGACTAGAAGGAGTTGAGAAAGCGGTTGAGGTAGAAGAGATTCTAGAAACCTTTCCAGATGAGCAACTACCAACCACAAGTCTTGAGGAAGCGCCATGGTATGCAAACATTGCAAACTATCTGGCGAGCGGTATAATTCTTTGTGACCTTTCCTCTGTGCAAAAGAAAAAGTTCTTTCGTGATTGTCGTATGTATTATTGGGATGAACCTTATCTGTTCTGGATTTGTGTTGACAACATGCTCCGAAGATGTATCCCCGAGATAGACCAATCTTCTATTTTGCAGGCATGTCACGCATCAACATACGGTGGACATTCCGGAGGAGTCAGGACAGCCGCGAAATTTCTGGAAGCAGGATTCTACTGGACAATAGTGTTCAAAGATGCACATTTATGGGTAAAGGGATGTGATGAATGCCAGCGAACCGAGAATATTTCCCATCGACATGAGATGCCATTAACCCAATTCAGGAGGTCGAAGTGTTCGATGTATGGGGAATCGACTTCATGGGGACCTTCGTCAGTTCATATGGCAACAAGTACATACTTGTCTCTATGGACTACGTGTCCAAAGGGGTGGAAGCTGCAGCACTCCCCACCAATGATGCAAAGGGGGTGATTGGGTTTTTAAAGAAGAACATATCCACCCGATTTGGCACCCCAAGGTCCATAATCAGTGACAGATCACTCATTTTTGTAATCGAGCCTTCGAGAAGTTGCTAGAGAAGTATGATGTACGCCACAAGGTGGCCACTCCATATCATCCGCAGACAAGTGGAAGTGTCAAACAGAGAAATAAAGAGTGTTAATTAAGACCGTGAATGCCACAAGAACGGACTGGAGAGAAAGTTAGATGATGCACTCTAGGCTTATCGAACCGCTTTCAAAACACCAATTGGTATGTCGCCATACAAGTTGGTGTTGGGAAGGCGTGTCACTTGCCGGTGGAGTTGGAGCATAGAGCTTGGCGGGCGCTGAAATAGTTAAATCTCGACATGGATGCTGTGGGAACAAGTAGAGTCACGGAGTTGCACGAGCTTGATGAGTTCCGCTATCATGATTTTGAGAGCACAAGACTGTACAAAGAGAGAATGAAGATGTTACATGATAAGAACATTATTGAGCAAAATTTTAAACTCGGAGATACGGTATTGCTATACAACTCAAGACTGAGGCTATTTCCGGGTAAACTAAAGTCACGATGGTTAGGGCCATTTCGTATGGTTGAAGTACACCCTACATGTGCTGTAGAGATTACCGCAGAGAATGACGCTCGTGTGTTCAGAGTCAATGGGCACAAATTAAAACATTATGTGGGCACAGATGAAGTGAAAGGAGTGTTAGTGACCCACTTGATCGAGCCTCAGAGGTCGATCGAACCTTAAATGAGCTTACCTGCATCGTGTCGTGATGTTAAATCAGGCGCTGCATGGGAGGCAACCCATTGATTGTTGTAATCGCCGTGCCGCGACATTAACTCAGGCGCTTATTGGGAGGCAACCCATGATTTTCTTCTTTTGTTTTTTCTTCTGTTGTTGTTGTATTTGATGTTGAAGATTCTTGACCGAACTACTAGTGTGCAGGGCAAGAATTGCACACATCGGAAGGAGTCGGTGGTCAAAATTAACCCATGATGAGGTAAAATTGAGGAAAAGATGAAAATTGGTCGGAGACGGTGATCAGCGGCCGCGAATTGGACCGCGGATCTGACCGTAAATTTTAGCCCCCATTCTGTTTTGGTTCCGCGGCCACGGATATGGGCACGGATAGGGCGCGAATTTTACATCCCTTTCTGTCCAACATCCGCGACCGCGGATCTAGGCGCGGATTGGGGGCGGACCAGGTAAGTAATTAAATTTTTTTGTTTTGTTTTTTTTTATTACCAACCCAATAATTCCCTCCCCACTTACCCCCTAACGCCTAAAACCCTAAATTCCTTCCCCAATTTCCCCACTTCTCTTCTTCCCTTCAACAAGAAAAAAAAAACCCCTCCCTCTCCCCCACAACAAAATCATCTGCCCCTCCCTTCCCCTTCTTCTCCTCTCCACTCAAGTAAGATCCAACCTCCATTCTTCTAAAGAGCTCCAAGTAAGTACATGCTTTTACTCCTTTATTTTAGTATTTTTTACTTTTTTATGTTTATTTTCAGTTTTTGTAGTGATTTTTCTCTTCAATTTTTCCTATTTTATTTGTTAGTGTAGGTATAGGGTAGTAAAATCATGGGTCTTGTCTATTGGAGTTGGATGGTGGTGTATATGTGGTGTGTGAGGCCACTAGATTTGGTATGGAAGATGTGGTAATTCAATTGGTTGTTTGTGCAACTTTATGGATATATGCACACTAGGTGTTTGTTGATTTTCCTTAATGAGCTATGAATGCAAATTGTGACCATTGTGCGAGTGAAGTCTGAGTAACTGCCCTTGGTTCACATAATTCGCCCCCTACTAATAGTGGTGTTTGTTATGTCAGGTACAATGCATCCCTCACGGAAGAGACGTGCTACAGGAGCCTCGTCCAATGGGCATGAAGGTTATTCCAGAGCACGGGCACCAGCTAGAACAAGCCAATTTGATAGTCGCATATTTGTGTCCAGAGCGGCTTAGGATCGTTTTAGTGAGAAGGCTACGAAAAAGCCTGTACCCGAGAGAGCCATTGACAGGGAAGCCCTCCAAGTTGAATGCCCAAATATATATCGGGAATTGGTTAGGCTCCGACTCGACATCTTTTTTGAAGAGCCGGAAGAGGGTAACATGATGCTTATGCGGGAGTTTTATGCCAATTGCCCTGAACATGAGGAGAGTATATGCACTGTGAGACAAACAAGGGTGGATGCCTCACTAGCTTCCATCAGACGAGTGTATCGTTTGTCGGTATTCAATAGGGCTGAAGATTATTATGAGAATTACAAGCGTGAACCCACCACATGGAATCTTTTTTTTCCAAACTATCTGTGTACCTGGAAAAAAGATAGTATGGTGTGTTCCTGGTAGCATCTTGCATTCATCATCACTCACTTTTGAGGGTATGTGTTGGCTGTATATAATCAATAGTCGATTGTTGCCATCCCATAACACCACAGAGGTAAATGGCCTAAGAGCGGCAGTGATTTGGTGCTTTATGCAAGGCCATGATTTTGATGTGGCTTAGCTCATCCAGTCAGAGATGTTCATCCGCTCACCAATGAAGAGGTATGGGTTTTACTTGCCATCTCTTGTCACAAAATCGTGTGGGGCAGCAAAGGTGCCCGAGAACCCCAATGCAGATGGCATGGTGAAGAAGGAGGCCAAGTTCTGGGCCGACAAAGTGACCGTCGGGAGAGACTCGGTGGCACATGTGCCAAATGAAAATGATGCGTCGGATGAGTCTGAGGATGATGATGATGGTCAGGAGGAGGCTATGCATGCCTCACCCTCACAAAAGCAGTTCCCAGATGAGGCAGGTCCATTTCAGGCCCACCGGAGTACTCGCCTGACAGTTCTGGAGCAAGAAATGGCTGGACTAAGCACTTCAGTCACAGACCTAGGGGCTAGAGTTTATGCTTTGGCCACCTAAAGTGCGAAGTACGAAAAGAAGATCATGGGCTGGCTTCGAGCGTTGGGATAAGCATGTCACCTCGACCCTGGCACTGTCTCCGACCAGGACTGAGTCACCAGGGGAGTCCGCTTACCTTGCTTTATTTTATATGAGATGGGGATGCCAATTTTTTAAGTGTGGGGTGGGGGATGATGTTGTATGTTGGTGTATGTGTATATAGTCGGCTTTGAAGTTCTTTTGATAAATTAATTTTGACTTGGCCCGACGATGGATATCACTCGACGGGTTTCTTGAGGGACTAAAGTCGAACAAAAAAAAGATGAAAAAAAAAGAAGATTTTTTCTTTTGTAGTAGTGTATCAACTCCCCCTTGGTTTTTCTTTAAACCACGGTTCTTTTCCAAGGGTTTTATTTGAACCGAGTGTATTTAGTTTTTCATATTTTTTTTAGTTAGGAACTTATGGGCGAGGGGCAGAGTTGAAATAGGATCCCTTAACTCCATGATGCCTTGAATATAAACTACTTTAGTGTGACACTTAGGCTCATTTGTTGACTCTTGTGAGAAGGCCTTAAAATGTGTGTTCTTAATTTGGCTTAAGTACCCTAGCGGAGTGTCTGATGATCTAATCTGGATTGAGTCATGTTCCATGTGTGTGTGAGGCTTGTTGTATTCTGTGCTGACATTGAACACCTAGAACTTGCCCCGTGTGTGTGCAAAGCGAAATGATAGTCTTATTTGGTCTAGGAAGTGATATAGGTATTTCTTTGTTGAACCATATATATGCATAGTCCACCCACCTAATTGCTATATACCATAGTTAACCCCTTTGATCATGTAATGCTGTTTATTTGGCAATCACATTACAAGACTTACCCAATTTTTTGAATTATCCATCTATTTGAACCTTGTCGCCTCTCATGAGCACTTGAATTGTGGTGATTTATGTAAAAGTTAAAGTGTGGGGTGGTTGGTTTGGCTTTTGAGTGGAACTGATGAAATAAGGAAAAAGGTACACTGTGCTGGAAAAAAATCATACTAAAGGCCACCTAAATTGAAAAAAGAAAAAAAAAAGAGTTGTATTGTGTGAAGAATAATCCTTGATGGTGGTATCTTTTGACATAATTGTTCTTAAATAAGTATGGGGTAATACATATTGATGTGAAGGTGGAGTTGTGGTTTGACATAAGTATGAGCTTGAATGTTAAAATATATGTATTAAAGTACTTAGGGAGGTGTAGTCATTATTATATTTAAATGTATCCTACCCGACTTGCAGCCTACATTACATCCAAATAAAGTCCTAATTGATCCTAGACTAAACGAGCTCGATTAGTAGAGTAGTACACTACGGGCAAGCTTATGGTGCATTTTCTGTGGCACAAGGAATGTTCTTTCTGAGGGTGAGCGAATTTTATTTCTTTTGAAGTCCTTAGTGTGCGTGAATTGTACTGATTATGAAATAAGTCTCTTTTGTGGTGAGTAGGCACTTGATTCATGGAAGGGAGGTAAGTCTGGACCTCTAACTTTGAGTAAGTAGGCGGTTAAGGACATTGTGTGGCCAGGAAGAGTCCACTCTTGAGGTGTGGAGGTGTAGGGAAGTTGCTTAGTGAAGTTAGGCCTGTAGAGTGTGGTTTTATTGCTCGAGGACGAGCAATGGTTTAAGTGTGGGGTGTTGATAGTAGTCTATAATTACGTATTTTAGACGTTATTTACACTCTAATTTAACCGCACTTTATTGATGTTGGAATGTTAAAAGATAACAAAATGCTCTAATTGAGAATTTTATGTTTTGCAGGAGCCGCTCCAAGCTAGGAGGAAGATAAAGGGTGTTTTGAAGTCATTATGAACATACAAGGCCAATCAACAGATAGCCCAGGTGAAAAAGAGCGGGAAAAGCAAGCAAAAACGCAAAAGGTAGGTCCGTAACCGCAGACCTGGGCGCGAAGCAGCTCGCGAAGTGAGGCAATGAAGAGGTGAAAATCCGCGGCCAGATCCGCGGTTGAATCTGTGGTCGCAGACGGGCTGTCAGGTGTGATAAAATGCAGGGGCTTTTGTGTAATTTCTTGGGTAACTAACCCAAAACCTATAAGAGCCTAATCTCGCCCGGAAGTCAAAAGAAGCTTGTTTTAGACAATATTGGAGGCAAGAACAAGGGAGAGAAGATCAATCAATTCTTCAGAGCTTTTATCTTCTTATTCTTACTTCTAATTGTGAATTATGCATCGTATTAGTGCTGTGTTTTGCATTTGTATGAGTAGCTAAACTTCTAATCTAGGGTTTTGATGGAACCTACTGAAGGATGAATTTCTCGTTATGTTAATATAGATTTGCCATAGTTTTCTCTCTATTTGTTCAACTATATGCTTGTTGTTGTTGATTGAAGGGCCCTCAATTAGCTGTGCCTATTTAGTGTGCATTACTCGGGAGAGAGTTCATATTTAGGTCGTTGTTGAACAACATCACCCCTGACGTATATGAGGGATCAATACGACGGGTTTAAAGGTGGGATTAGGGATAACGAAACCTTGGGTGCAATCTAAGTGAGCTGTAATTAAAGTTAGCGGGCATAATTCGGGAGAATATATCTAGTATATTGTTGTAATTACACGGGAGAGAGTTAAGACAGTCAGAGTGCTCATGATCGATAGACAAGATTTAGGCAAATCTATAAAAAACATAGCGGAAAGGACTCCGACAATAGGGAAAATCATCACCTTGGATCATTTCAATTATTGTCTACAACACGTTCTTTGTTAGTTCTTAGTTACTACTTTCTCATTAAGTAATAGTTAGAAAAAATCCCATTTGTTACTCAAATATTTTGGAAAGTTGATTACGTTAAATTGTGTGAGTCTGATAACTATGATTGATAGGTTAATTCCCTGTGGGATTCGACTCCGGACTTGATAACCGGAATATATTTGTAGCGACCACCACTTTGTCCTTTTTATAAGGCATAGTTGTCCACGATCAACCAGCAACAGTTGGCCTACCAACCACCTCATCAATAATAGGACAATAATATGATAGAAATCAGGGGCATGCTGCAACAACTCATTGGGACAAATGGAAAGATGCCAGAAAAGTTAGTTGCACATGATTCGGCAATCAAAGGCATTAAAACTCAATTGGGACAACTATCTATGGCCTTGAACAATCGCCCACAAGGAACATTGCCTGCAGATATAAACATTAATCCAAAAAAGCAGAACCCAAATCAGCTAATGGCAGTAAGTCTCAGGAATGGAAGAGATTTAGACAAAGAGCAAGAAGTTGCTCAACCTAGGAGAGAGAGAACGCCAACTACTTCAGTTACATTAGAGACAGATGAGTGACCAGATCTCACCGAGGTAGTAATTGAACATGCACATGTTGACAAGGGTAAGGAGAAGGAAGTTGCACAACTCCCAGAACAGGTGGTAGAAAAATCTTCCATAAAAGAAAAGACACAAAGCAACGGGCAGAGGTTGACTCCTGAACCATTCCCTCAGAGGTTGGCAAGGCAAAATAAAGATGATCAATAGAGGAAATTCATGGAAATGCTTAGACAAAATTCAATTGAATATTCCACTAATGGATGCTTTGAGGGAAATGCCAGGGTATGACTTCCAGGACCCGTCCACTATAACTCTAACGTAGACCTACAGAGCAGTAGTGACAAGACCTATGGCTTAAAAAGTTGCTGATCCAGGTAGCTTCACTATACCATGCACCATTGGGAGTTTTGCTTTTGCTAAAACATTGTGTGATTTGGGAGCCAATATAAACTTGATGCCCTTGGCGACCTATACAAAATTGGGCATTGGCAGAGCTAGAGAGACCTCGATGTTGTTGCAATTGGATGATCGCACGGTCAAAAGACCGACATGAATTCTTGATGATGTGCTTGTTCAAGTGTGGAAGTTTGTATTCTCTACAAACTTCGTTATTCTTGACTGTCAAGTGGATGAGATACCAATCATTCTAGGAAGGCTATTTTTAGCCACTGGGAGAGCATTGATTGATTGTGAGACTGAAGAGCTGAAAATGAGGTTGAACAATGAAGAAATAATATTCAACGTTCAACAATCCATGAGGAGACCTTGAGAATTTGCAAATTGCTCGCTAGTGGAGGCCGTGGATGTAATTTTGCAAGAGGAGGATGAGACCCTTAATGTCAGGGATTCGCTAGAAGCCTGTTTAATGAATTTGGAAGAGTTGGATGTGAAGGTTTGGTGGAGTGGGTCATGGTCCTCGAAGGTCAAGGGTTCTGGAAAAGGGAAACCCAGTTCGCGCCCCTATGGTTAGAAGAGAGAGTAACACCACCTGCAAAACCATCGATAGAGTAGACACCATAGTTGGACCTGAAACCGCTTCCAGCTCGCCTCAGGTACACTTTCTTAGGGCATAATTCTACTTTACCTATTATTATATCATCTGGTTTGCTAGCTGTGCAGGTAGAGCAACTCTTGCAAGTGTTACAAGAACGTAAGACTGTCATTGGTTGGACCATGGCAGATATAAAGGGAATCAACCCAGCCTTCTGCATGCACAAGATTCTCTTGGAAGAGGGGAAAAAACCTTCCAGATAAAATTAACAACAGCTGAACCCGAATATGAATGAGGTAGTGAAGAAGGAAGTCATCAAGTGGTTAGATGCGGGTATCATCTTCCCATCTGTGATAGCAACTGGGTCAGCCCTGTGTAGTGTGTGCCGAAAAAGGGAGGAATGACGGTCGTAAAAAATGATAATAACGAGTTGATCTCGACTCGTACAGTCACGGGGTGGTGGATTTGCATGGATTATCAGAAATTGAACACAACCACCCGGAATGACCATTTCCCCTTGCCATTCATTGACCAAATGTTGGACAAGTTGGCTGAGCGGTCTCACTTCTGTTTCTTGGATGGATATTCGGGGTACAACCAGATCTCAATAGACCCTGAAGACAGAGAGAAAACATCCTTCACTTGTCTGTATGGCATATTTGCCTTTCGGAGAATGCCTTTTGGACTTTGCAATGCACCGACTACAAATCAGCGGTGTATGTTAGCCATTGTCACGGATATGGTTGAAGACATTATGGAGGTATTTATGGATGATTTATCCATGTTGGGGGATTCATTCGAATATTGTCTTCACAATTTAATAAGAGTGCTCAAAAGATGCGTGGAGACAAATTTAGTGCTGAATTGGGAAAAATGCCATTATATTGTACAAGAAGGGATAGTCTTAAGGCTTCGAGTGTCCAGTAAAGGAATTGAGGTCGACCATGCTAAGGTTGATGTGATTGGGAAGTTTCCACCACCCACCTTCGGTCAAGGCGGTGATAAGTTTCCTTGGGCACGCCGGGTTCTACAGGCGATTCATAAAAGAGTTTTCTAAGATTGCTAACCCTTTATGTAGACTCCTTGAAAAGGATCATCCCTATGTGTTATCTAATGATTGCAGGTTGGCATTTGACGAGCTGAATAAGAGATTGGTAACTGCACCCATCATTGTTGCACCCAATTGGGAGCAACCGTTCGAGCTCATGTGCGACACAAGTTACTATGCTATAGGAGCAGTTTTGGGGCAGCGAAAGGACAAGCTGATGCACCCAATTTACTATGCAAGTAGAACGCTAAGCAGTGCACAACTCAATTACACTGTGACAGAAAAGGAGATGTTGGTTGTAGTGTTTGTATTCTACAAATTCAGGTCGTACTTGATTGGTTCAAAAGTTATTGTTTATACTTACCATGCAACAAGTAGGTACTTGATAGCAAAGAAGGAGTCAAATCCAAGCTTGATCCGCTGGGTGCTTTTTCTACAAGAATTCGATCTGGAGATCTGTGATAGAAAAAGGACAGATAATTAAGTAGCAGATCACCTCTCAAGGTTGGAAGGAGATGAAAAGAATGTGGAGGTTGAAGATATAAAAGAGACATTCCCGGATGAACAGTTACTAGCAGTGACAATGGAGGAAACGCCATGTTATGCTGATATTGCTAATTATTTAGCAAGCGGTATTGTACCTTATGAACTCTCTTCAATTCAAAAGAAGAAAGTTCTATTGCGATTGTCGGTCTTATTATTGGGATGAACCTCTAATTTTTAAAATATGTGTAGATAACATGACCCAGAGGTGTATCCCCGAGAAAGATCAATCTTCTGTTTTGCAGGCTTGCCATGATTCACCATATGGTGGACACTTTGGAGGAATTCAGACAGCCGCAAAGGTGTTGGAATCGGGTTTGTATTGGTCAACTGTGTTCAAGGATGCTTATGCTTGGGCGAAACGTTACCATGAGTTCCAAAGGACAGGCAACATATCTCGACGTCACGAGATGCCGATGACTACAATTCAGGAGGTGTAGGTATTTGACATGTGGGGGATTGACTTTATGGGGCCATTCGCCAGTTCGTATGGTGACAAATACTTATTGTTAGCAGTTGGCTATGTTTCCAAATGGGTTGAAGCTGTGGCTCTCCCAACCAATGATGCAAAAGGGGTGACATGCTTTCTAAAGAAAAACATCTTCACATGTTTTGGCATCCCGATAGCTATTTTTTCAATAGAGCATTCACACGACTGTTGGAAAAGTATGGAGTTTGACATAAGGTGGCCACACCATACCACCCACAGACGAGCGGACAAGTTGAAGTGTCCAACAGGGAAATCAAAAGTGTCTTGACCAAGACAGTGAATGCGACAAGGATTGATTGGGCAAAAAAGCTGGATGATGCATTATGGGCGTACCACACAACATTTAAAACTCCAATTGGTATGTCACCATACAAGTTGGTGTTTGGAAAAAGCATGCCATATTCCGGTAGAGCTTGAGCATAAAGCCCGTTGGGCACTGAGGCAGTTGAATTTGGATATGGAAACCGCAGGCACCAGTAGAATCACTGAGTTACATGAACTTGAGGAATTCAGATTCCATGCATTTGAGAATGCAAGACTGTACAAATAAAGGATGAAAATGATGCATGATAAGCACATTCTAGATCGGAACTTCAAACCCGGAGATCTAGTGTTGTTATATAACTCGAGATTAAGATTATTTCCGGGTAATTGAAGTCCCGATGGTCAGGACCCTTCAGAGTGGTGCAAGTGTTCTCAAGTGGAGCTGTAGAAATCAAATCCGAAGATGGAACAAATAAGTTCACGGTGAATGGGCAAAGGTTGAAAGACTAACTTGGAATGGTCGAAGAAAAGGGGGATAGAGTGGTGATATCTTTGAAAGATCCCTAATATGCGAGCGAAGAGTAATAATGAAAGCATGCGTCGTGCTGCAACGTTATATTAGGCGATTTTTGGGAGGCAACCCATTATTTTTCTTTATTCTTATTTTTGTAATTAATTTTGAACGGTGACGATATTGACCGATATACTAATGTGCAAGGATGAAATTATGCGCATAGGAAGGACTCGAGTAACGAAATTAACCCGGAGATAGGTAAAAGGGCGAAAAAGAAAAACATTTCCTAGGGGTCGAGATCCTCGATCGCGGATTCGACCGCGGATTTTGTCCTCTGCACTGTTGCCCGTCTGCGCCCGCGGATTGGGCCGCAGATTTTGCACTCCCTTCCGCCCCCCATCTACGGTCGTGGATGGGGCGCCGTTCAGGCTTCGTAACATTTTTTTTAAATTTTCTTTTAATTCCCTTTCATTAAACGCCCCCCCCACACACACTTCATCTTTCCCCTCCCTTAACACAAATCTGAAACCTTCCCCTTCCCCAAAACAAACCCACGCCCTTCCCCTTCTTCTCCCCCAATTTCTTAAATCAACAACAATCTTCCTCTCCTTTTTCCTCTTCTCTACTCAACCACTCCCCAATCTCCATTCATCATAAGAGCTTCAAGTAAGTAACATGATTCTACTTTCTCTTTTTTTGTAGTTTTTTTTCAATTTTTTTTTCCATTCTTGTCCTTTTCTATTGTAAGTGTAGGATAGTAGAAGTTATGGTTACTCTTGTCTTTGTTTTGATTGTTAGTATATATGTTGGCATGTGAGGATAATAGATTTGGTTGAGTTGGGGAAGACCTTGTTGAGTTCGTGAAGAATGGAAGTTTAATTGGGTCTTTGAGTAAATTGGGGGGAATGTGCACATTAAGTGTTTGTTGAATTGCCACAATGAGTTTTGAATGTAAATTGTGACCAATTGTGCGAGTTAAGTCTGAGTAACTGCCATTGGTTCACATATTCCGCCGATTATTGATAGTGTTGTGTGTTGTGTGGGTACCATGATACCTTCAAAGAAGAGACGAACTACCGGTGCCTCGTCAAGTGGTCATGGAGGCTCTTCCCAGGAATGGGCTTCGACTAGTGCACCTCAGTTTGATCATACAAAGTTTGTCTCCAGAGCCGCCCAAGACCGTTTCAGTTTGAAGGCTAATAGAAAGTCTATACCAGAAATAGGTATCGATAGGGTGTCCCTCCAGGATGAGTGCCCTAATATGTATCGGAGTTGATCAGGCACATGCTGGACATTTTCTTTGAAGACGGATGAGGTCAACTTGATGCTTGTCCGGGAGTTCTACGCCAACTGCTCCAAACATGAGGATCACATATGCACTGTGTGACAAAAAATGGTGGATGCCTCGATAGAAGCCATCAAAAGAGTGTATAGATTGCCTATATTCAATGGGGAGGAGGATTAATATGATACTTACAAGAGAGAGCCAATAACATGGCACAGGTTTTTCAGAACTATTTGTGTACCAGACAAATAGGTAGTGTGGGTTGTGCCAGAATCGAAGTTGCACTCCGCCTCAATCAACTTTGAAGGAAAGTGTTGGTTGTACATCATCAATAGTCGCCTGCTGCCGTCCCACAACACAACTGAGGTAAATGGTCCGAAAGCTGCCTTGATCTGGTGCTTCGTGAATGGTCACGATTTTGATGTGGCCAAGTTTATTCAGCCTGAGATGTTCATCCGTTCACCACTGAAGAGGTATGGGTTCTTCTTGCCCTCCCTGGTCACTAGATTGTGCCGGGCAGCAAGGGTGCCCAAGAACCCAAATGTGGATTGCAAGGTGAAGAAAGAAGAAAAGTTCCGGGAAAACAAAGTGACTATTGGGAAGGACACGGTGGTACCCGGTGCTGCTCATAGTGATGATTCTGATGCATCGGATGAGGGTGATGAAGGGAATGATGAGGTTGGGCCTGCCTCACCCCCACATGAACATGTTGCAAAGGTTGAAGGGACATCTGAAGTTTGACGGAGTACGCGGTTGAGAGCCTTAGAACACGACATGGCAGGGTTGCGCACCTCTGTTACAGAATTGGGGACTCGAGTTGATGCCTTGGCCACCCAAAATGCAAAATCGGAGAAGAAAATCATGAGTTGGATGCGTGTGATGGGGAGGGCATGCCATATCTACCCCGACACTTTCTCCGATCAATACTGGTATACCAGGGAAGTTCCTTTATCTCACATTTCTTTATTTTGTATGACATGGGGACATGCCATCATTTTAAGTGTGGGGTGGGGGATACTTTGTTTGTATGTTGTATGTAGAGTAGTTTAGTGTCGTAGTTAATATATATAAATTATTTTTGACTTGTCCCGATGATGGACACCATTCTATGGGTTTCTTTAGGGACTTAAGTCGAAGAAAAAAAACAAAAAAAAGGATTTTCTTTTGTAGTAGTGTATCAATTCCCCCTTGGTTTTTCTTTAAGCCACGATTCTTTTCCAAGAGTTTCATTTGAACCGGGTGAAGTTATTTTTTATTTTTTAGTTAGGAACTTGTGGTCTAACATAGGAATTAGAAATAGGATTTCTTAATGTCATAATGCCTTGAATATAGCGAGGACTTGAGTGTGACGCTTAGGCTCATTTGTTGACTCTTGTAAGAATGCCTTAAACTATATGTTCTTAATTTGGCTTCAGTATCCTGATTAGAGTGTTTGATGACCCAATCTGGAGTGATTCATGTGCCATGTGTGTGTGAGGCTTGTTGTATTCTGTGCACGATATTTGATGCCTAGAACTTGCCCCGTGTGTCTGCAATGCGAAATGGTAGCCTTGTTTAGTCTGGGAAGTGATATAGGCATTTCTTTATTGAAACATATATATATATATATATATATATATATATATATATATATATATATATA
>MDKJ01022000.1:0-61399 GCA_005239525.1 Nicotiana knightiana
AGGCACCCTGGCGTTAGGGGTCTAACGCCTGGGTAACGCCAGGCACCCCCTGGCGTTATGGGTCTAACGTCTGGCTAACGCCAGGCACCCCCTGGCGTTATGGCTCTAACGCCTGGCTAACGCCAGGCTTGTCCCCGATCGCTCCTTTTCAACTCTTGCACGTATTTTCTGACGTTTATGCTCTCATTTAGCTCGGCTTCCTTTTCCAATTCACCTACACATTAAATAAACTCAATTAGGCACATACGACGTGTATTTTTATCATTAAAGCACATAAAATGCAAGGTATATAATGCTTAAAATCATGAATTCTAGCCACGCATCAGCTATGTACTTGTTGCTCACTGTTTCCCATGCCTATTCCTTTAGCCATACTTCGTCATATATTATATTTCTTAGTGAGTACCTAGTCGACCTCTCGTCACTACTTCTTTGAGTTTGGGCGGGATACTCACTGGGTACATATTTATTATGTACTCATGTTGCACTTCTTCTTCCGTACTTGACTGTACAGGTCAGGAGGCTGGTACATCTGATTATCAGGCCGGTGTTAGATACTAACTTGAGCTGATTCGACTTCGCGGTGAGCTGCTCTTCCTGACGATCTCTGGCAGCACCCCGGAGTTTCCTTTGTCATTTTCCCGTCTTCTTCATTCAGACTTTGGGTTTTTGTATATATATATGTTATCCTTGTATATTCAGATAGTTGTTGTGATACTCGTGACACTAGTTCATGGCATACACATAGCGTATATTTTGGGTTTTGGGCTGTAGATTTATACATATGCTTATCTTTTGGCTCATGAGTCGTATGAATTTATTTTTGTCACATGCTATCATCATGTTAATAATTGTTTAAAACTGGTAAACGTTGCGATAATTAATCAAATGGGAAGGGTAACACTTGGTGTAATTCATGTTGGCTTGCCTAACCCCGCTGTTGGGCGCCATCACGACCCCTGTGGGATTTTGGATCGTGACACCAGTTGTAGGGTGCTCGGGTGTTTTCTAAGATTGACTTGAGATCAGGGTACCATCAGCTGAACATTCGGGACTCGAATGTTCAGAAGACTGCCTTTCATACGAGATATGGTCGTTACGAGTTCCCGGTGATGTCCTTTGGCTTGACTAATTCCCCAGCAGCATTTATGGACTTGATGAACAGAGTGTTCAGGCCTTATATTGATTCTTTTGTCACTGTCTTCATTGATGACATTCTGATTTACTCACATAGCCTGGGGGAGCACGAGCAGCATCTTAGAGTTGTGCTCCAGGCCTTCAGAGAACAAAAGTTGTATGCTAAGCTCTGTAAGTGCGATATTTGGTTGGATTTTGTGGCATTCTTGGGGCATGTGGTATCCGGAGAAGGTATCAAGGTTGATTCTAAGAATATTGAGGCAGTTCAGAGTTGGCTATGCCCTACTTCAGCTACAGATATCAGGAGCTTCTTAGGTCTAACGGGTTATTATCGCCAATTTGTGGAGGGTTTTTCATCCATTGCAGATCCTCTAACTAGATTGACCAGAAGAATGCCCCATTTCGATGGTCCGACGAGTGTGTGGTGAGCTTTCAGAAGCTCAAGACAACATTGACCTCAGCACCAGTTATAGTGTTGCCTTCCGATTCTGGGATGTATACTATTTATTGCGATGCTTCACGCGTTGGTTTGGGTTGTATGTTGATATAGAAGGGGCGAGTTATTTCATATGCTTCACGGCAACTAAAAGTTCATGGAGTTGGCGGCGATTGTTCATGCTCTTAAGATTTGGTGGTAGTACTTGTATGGGGTGCCTTGTGAGGTTTATACAGATCAGTGCAGTCTACATCACTTGTTCAAGGATCTCAATTTAAGGCAGCGCAGGTGGCTTGAGTTGCTGAAGGATTATGACATCACCATTCTTTATCATCCGAGCAAAGCAAACGTGGTAGCAGATGCCTTAAGAAGGAAGGCGGAGAGTATGGGTAGTTTCGATTTAATTTCAGTAGAGGAGAGACCTCTAGCTTTGGACATTCAATCCTTGGCTAATCGCCTGGTGAGGTTGGACCTTTCTGAGCCCAGCCGGGTTCTTGCATGTGTGATGGATCATTCTTCACTATTGGGGGAGATCAAGACTCGGTAGTGTGATGATCTGCACTTGGTGGCTCTCCGGGAGATAGTGGTTCAGGGTGGTACCAATGAGGTTTCTATTGGCGAGGATGGTGTTCTGAGACTTCAGGGTCGCTTATGTGTCCCTAATGTTGAAGGCCTGAGGGAGAGGATTCTAGAGGAGGCTCACAGTTCACGGTATTCTATTCATCCTGGTGCTACGAACATGTATCGTGACCTGAGGCAGCACTACTGGTGGAGGCGGATGAAGAAACATATAGTGGAGTTTGCGGCTAGATGTCTAAATTTCCAGCAGGTTAAATATGAGCACCAAAGGCCAGGAGGCCTACTTCAGCAGATGCCTAGACCTGAGTGGAAATGGGAGCACAACACTATGGACTTCGTAGTTGGATTGCCTCGGACCTTGCGGAAGGTTGATGCGGTTTGGGTCGTTGTGGACCGGTTGACCAAGTCGGCACATTTCATTCCAGTAGCTACCACTTACACTTCTGAGAGGTTGGCCCAGATCTACATTCGGGAGATAGTTCGGTTGCACGGTGTGCCTGTGTCCATTATATCAGATCGAGGTCCTCAGTTCACCTCGCACTTCTGGAGATCCGTTCAGAGTGAGTTAGGCACCCGGGTAGAGCTCAACACGGCATTCCACCCTCAAACCGACGGGCAGTCAAAGTAGACTATTCAGATATTGGAGGACATGCTCAGATCATGCGTGATTGAATTTGGAGGGTAGTGGGACCAGTTCTTGCCTTTGGCCAAGTTTGCTTATAATAATAGTTATCAGTCCAGCATTGAGATGGATCCATTTGAGGCCTTGTATGGTCGGCGATGTCAATCTCCTATCGGGTGGTTTGAGCCTGGCGAGGCTAAGCTATATGGAAACGATCTAGTGAAGGATACCTTGGAGAAGGTGAAGTTCATTCAGGAGAGACTTCGCACAACACAATGCATACAGAAGAGTTACGCAGATCAGAAGGCACATAATGTATCACATATGGAGGGCGAGAAGGTTCTGCTGAAGGTCTCGCCGATGAAGGGTATTATGATGTTTGGGAAGAAGGGAAAGTTATGCCCGAGGTTTATAGGCCCATTTGAGGTGTTGAGATGAGTTGGGGAGGTAGCTTATGATCTTGCCTTACCTCCCAGGTTATCAGGGGTTCATTCGGTCTTTCATGTGTCCATGTTCCGGAGGTATCACGCCGACTTCTCTCACGTGATAGATTTCAGTACCATTCAACTAGATGAGAAATTGGGTTACGAGGAGGAGCTAATTGCTATCATTGACACACAGGATTTTCAATTGAGGTCCAAGAGGGTTTCCACCTTAAAGGTCCAGTGGAGGGGCCAACCAGTCGAGGAGGCGACTTGGGAGTCCGAGGAGGACGTGCGAAGCAGATATCAACACTTATTCAGCACTCCAGGTATGATTCTAGACCTGTTCGAGGATGAATATTTGTTTAAGAGGTAGAGAATGTAACGACTCGATCGGTCTTTTTGTGTTTTAGGACCCCGTGCCCCTAAATGAGACTTCCCGTAGTTTCTTTTACTGATTTATGACTTGCGGGGATGGGTGGTTCGAGGTTTGGAGGATTTTGGAGTAGTATAGGAACAATTAGTTCCTTAAGGTTGGCCTTAGAGGCCAAGTTTGACTTCAGTCAACATTTTCAGTAAACGACCCCGGAATCGAGTTTCGAAGATTCCAGTAGGTTCGTATGATGATTTCGGAGTGGTGCGTGTGTTCGGAACGGGTTTTGGATGACCCGGGAGCGTTTCGGCGCCAAAGGGTGAAATAAGAATGTCCTTAAGTTTAAACTGATGTTTGGAACGTGTTTTCTTATTATCGAGGTCCGTACGGAAATCCGAGACCGAGAATAGTTTTGTTATGTCATTTATGACTCGCTCGCAAAATTTGGTGTCATTCCGAGTAGTATAGGTATGGTTCGGCATGTTAAAAGCGAATTCAGAAAGTTGAAGTTCTGAAGTTTGGTCTAATAGGTTATGAGGTGTGATTTTTTGATTTAGCACTGTTTCAGGCGTTCTGAAGGCTCGAGCGAGTCCGCATTATGATTTAGGACTTGTTGGTATATTTGGACGGAGTCTCGGATGGGCCCAGATGCCATTCAGGCATCGAGCGAGGCAAAAACCAGCCAAAAATGACTGTTGGTGCACCAGATCTGGTGCGACCGCACCTGCGGAGGTCCAGTAGCAGGTTCGAGACCGCTCCTGCGGTCCCAGTATCGCAGGTGCGACTCCCGAGGGAGTTGCCAATTTATGAAGGTGCGGGCCCCTTTCCGGAAATTTCCGGAATCCGAGCATGTGGGCCCGGGGGTGAATTTTGAGATTTTGCAATTTTGGTTGAAATAATCATTTAAATAGTGAAATTTCATACTTTTGAGTATAGATTGATTTATTTATGTGATATTTGACTAGTTTCGAGTCCTTGGGCGAATAATTTGGAGTTTCGGTGCGTTCTTGACTTGGAAAGTGAGCTTGACACGGGGTAAGTCTCCTTTCTAACTTTTTAAGAGGGAATTTCCCCCATACGTGAATTAAACGAGTATGTGTCATTATTGTGGGGGACTACGTACGTGCGAGGTGACGAGAGCCCGTGCGTAGTGACTATTATTGTTATGTACGGGTAGTTAGGCCCACACCATGCCCTGTGAATTCCATTAAATTGAGTTATATGCTTTGTAACTTCATTGTATGCAACTTTGTTTTTATGAAAACCGAGAATTTAATGTTTTAAAGGAATTACTACTTGAAAATAATTGAAAGAAAGATGTTGTGTTTGCATGCGAACGCTTCGCAATTTATATTCCACAAGCGGAGTGATTCTTTCCCCTACTCTTATGGGAGCGGGTCGTACGCCACGGTGGGTATTGATAGATGCATCTATGGTTCACTCCGTTCGATCCTTCAGCAGTGCATAATTATTATTATTATGTTGGCTCAGGCCGGATGTCCTTATTCCACTATACACATGTTATTTTCCTGATGTTGTTTATGATTGTTGAGCGGTGAATTATCCTGGAGGATCGAACTGAAAACTTGTAAATTTATGCTTCACTACATATTTGGATTTTATTACGATTCGATATTTATTTTCTTAC
This sequence comes from Nicotiana knightiana, assembly GCA_005239525.1. Classification (NCBI taxonomy): domain Eukaryota; kingdom Viridiplantae; phylum Streptophyta; class Magnoliopsida; order Solanales; family Solanaceae; genus Nicotiana; species Nicotiana knightiana. Next base: position 5,218 of record MDKJ01022000.1, read on the forward strand.
TATCCATGCTTACTTGTTGTCCTCTTTTAAATTATCACATAAATACAATGACTTGGACCCTAGTAAGTGTCAAGTCCATCTCTCGTCACTACTTCTTCGAGGTTAGGTAGGATACTTACTGGGTACTTATTGTTTATGTACTCATGCTATGCTCTGTATTTAATTGTACATGTTCTAAGGTAGGTGCATTTGGGTTCCAGTCCGGAGCTTCACAATGAGCTGCTCTTCTTGGTAATTTCCAGCAGCACTCTGGAGCTATTCTTTTGTTATTTTTCTCTATACTTACCTAGACAGTAGGACAAACTTTCGTTCTTTTGATATTATTCTACTAGATGCCTGTAGACTTGTGACACTAGTTCCTGGCACACACACGCTAGTAGACTTTATTTTGGGATGTAATCGAAATTTTATGAATTCATGATTATTTATTTGCATAAAATTTGCCTAAGTTATTCGTTTCTACTTAATGTATCAAAACTAAGTTAAGCAAGTGTTGAAAAATGTTTCGATAAACTACCTGAAATCACTAGTAAATAATGGTGGGCTTTCCTGACAGCGGTGTTGGGCGCCATCGCGACCTGAGTTAGGATTTGGGCCGTGACAATAATAGAGTATGTATTGATTTTATATGGTACAATGATTTATTATTTTAATATTGTAATAGTAGTACTTTAGGATGAGGACAAGACTATCTTTAAGGTTATAAGTTCCATGAAAAGATATAGGGTAAACGAATCAAAGAAAATAAGTTTCATTGAAGGTTGTCGATTTAGGATAAAATACGGTCTGAACCATAATACCTGGTATTTAGACTAGTACTATACAAGGCACCCCATGACCATGATAGTAGGATATGTAAAGTGTATTAAAAGTGAGTAGTATTTTAATGTAATTTGAGATAATTTTTAATTATGTGGGTAATTATTAATTTTTAATGGGTGATTAACTAATTAATTAAGCATAATTTGGATAAGTATAAGGATGATTAACGTGGTAGACACCCTTTCTTCAATTTATGACTCTTAATATAGTTGATATGGTGGCATTTAGAAGACTAAGTTAGTCTAAGTCATACCTAAAAGTGGGGCCCACTCAATTTGACAAAGAAATAACCTCCCTTCAGTCATTAAATGTAAATGGGAAGTGCATATGTTTGGTAGCAGCGAATCTTTAATAAGAATTCAACAAAAATTGCTTATCATCTTAGAAACGTAGATGATTCAATATTCCATACAAAACAGGAGATTCCACAACATCTTCAACAATTCAAAACGAGAAATTTTGCAATTATAAGGGAGAACGGTGCAATCTTTTTCAAGAATATCGTATGGATTTTCCCCCACTTCGATCCGCAGTTATGTGTTCTTCCTAAAAAATGTGTGTTAGAGGGATTGTAAAACGAATCGACTCAGGTATATTAAGGTTATCCCTTATTTCTTTTGGCATGATCCAAGTAACGATATGTAAACGTAATGCTATTCCATAAGTGGTTCTACTCCTAGCAGTTAAGGATGTCTATGTTATTCATTCCGGTAAAGTGATATTCAAGCATGTCTAAGTATATCCCTAAGTCCCTAATGAGGTATATGATAGAGATTTTAATATTGAAAGATTTGTAAGATAAAGGTGAAGAAGATACGACATACTCAACTACAAAATTTTGTGAATAATCCAGAGCTCAAATAGAGGTTGGGTTTTAGTTTAGTATACAAAGGAGACCCTAGCGAATGTTTTGAAAATCTCAAAGAGTTAACGTTCGAGGACGAATGTTTCTAAATGAGGGAAGGATGTTACATCCAGTACCTTAGCATTAGGATGTGCCTTAGTAAATCCACATGAGTTCGAAGGGATTATATTTTTTAGGAGGTTATAGAGGGTTTAAGACATTATTATTATGAGACCCTGTAAGTTTACAACCATGACACCGTTAGATATTATGTTAGTGTGGTATTTTCTTTTAAGTGAAGTATATTAGTAAAAGTTTTATAAGTATAATTTTGGATAGTTACCATTATTACTATTTTCGGAAATGATAAATTATACACCTAATATGAGAAAGTTTATGAGATTTTCCTTATGGTAAAGATAGAAATTAGTTTTTTCACAAGAAAATGAGGTTATCTTTTTACCATTTTAAGAATTAAGCATACGAAAATTTGTACTCTTTATATGAGATTAGAAAAATTGAAAGTTGAGAAAATATATATATTTTTACATATAAATTTTAACGAAACAATAGCGTATGCATTGATTTTATATAGTACCACGATTTATTTTAATACTGTAATAGTAGTATTTTATGATGTGGACAAGACTATCTTTGAGGTTATAAGTGCCATGAAGGATAAAGGGTAAATGAATCAAAGAAAATAAGTTTCCTTGAAGGTTTTCGATTTAGGACAAAATACGGTCCGAGCCATAATACCCGGTATTTATGGACTAGTGCTATACAAGGCGCCCCATGACCACGATAGTAGGATACATAAAGTGTATTAAAAGTGAGTAGTATTTTAATGTAATTTGAGATAATTATTAATTATGTGGGTAATTATTATTTTTTAGTGGGAGATTAAGTAATTAATTAGGCATAATTTGGATAAGTATAAGGATGATTAACGTGGCAACCACCCTTTCTTCAACTGATGACTCTTAATATAGTTGATACGGTGGCATTTAGAAGAATAAGTTAGGCTAAATCATACCTAAAAGTGGGGCCCACCCAATTTGACAAAGAAACAACCTCCCTTCAATCATTAAATGAAAATGGGAAATGCATAAGTTTGGTAGGCAGCGAATCTTTAATAAGAATTCAACCAAAATTGCTTATCATCATAGCAACGTAGTTGCTTCAATATTCCATTCAAAACGGGAGATTTCACAGCATCTTCAACAATTCAAAATGAGAGATTTTGCAATTATAAGGGAGTACGGTGCAATCTTTCTCAAGAATATCATATGAATTTTCCCCTACTTCGATCCGCCGTTATGTATTCTTCGCAAAAGACATGTGTTAGAGGGATAGTCAAGAGAATAGCGATAGGTATATTAAGGTTATCCCTTCTTTATTTAGGCATGATCCAAGTAACGATACGTAAACGTAATGCTATTCCATAAGTGGTTCTACTCCTAGTAGTTAAGGTTGTCTATGTTATTCATTCTGGTAAAGTGATATTCAAGCATGTCTAAGTATGTCCCTAAGTCCCTAATGAGGTATATGATAGAGATGTTAATGTTAATAATATAGTGATACATGTACATGCATCTTCATGCATTAACCATCGTGCTACGGATGGTCGGGCAGTCATGCATTTACCACCGGGCTACGGCCATTCGGGCAGTTACCACTGATTGGGCAGTTATGTATCATTATTACCACCGGTTGGGCAGACATGCATATACATTTACCGCCGAGCTATGGCCAGTTGGGCAGTTACATATTTACCACCGAGCTACGGCTGGTTGGGCATTCATGCCTACAGGTATAGATAATCAGTTTGACTAGCCCTCATAGTAGACGAGATTGGCATTCAGCGAAGGATCGTAAGACTCCACCTCATTCGGAGTGCAGCCGAGTCTATGATTCATCGTGTCAGAGTTTTTCTATAGACTTATTGGTAGGCTGGTACCATGTCCCATTTGATGTCAAATGATCTTAGAGGCTTTATAAACAGAGGTTCGTTTTGTACAGTATGTCAGTGGCCTTGACGGCCCATATGTATTCATGTTTTAAGAAAAACTATTATAGAGTGGTTCGCTCGGGCCAGTACGGCACCGGGTTCCAGCCACGCCTCCCCAGGTTTGGCGTGTGACAAAGTGGTATTAGAGCTGGTCGTGTCCTAGGGAGTTTGCAAAGCCGTGCCTAGTAGAGTCTCACTTATGGGTATGTTGCGCGCCACATTTATACTTGAGAGGTTATAGGACATTTAGGAAATGTTACCCTTATTTTGTTTCCATATCGTGCCATAGAGTTGAGCCGTAAGATGTCAGTATGAAGCTTCCACCAGATTTTGTATGCACTAGAGGTGCTATCTCAATAGAGCTTTAAGGCGTAGATGTAATTTCTACGTATGTGGAAGGGAATTTATGGAAGAAATAGAAGATACAATGCAAGATTGAAAGATAAGTAAGATAAATGTGAAGAAGATACGACATAATCAACTACAAAAGGATGTGATTAGTCCAGAGCCCAAATAGAGGTTGCGTTTTTGTTTAATATACAGAGGAGACCCTTGCGAAAGTTTTGAAAATCTCAAGGAGTTAACGTTCGAGGACGAATGTTTCTAAAGGGGGGAAGGATGTTACATCTCGTACCTTAGCATTAGGAAGTGCCATAGTAAATCCACATGAGTTCGAAGGGATTATGTTTATTAGGAGGTTATAGAGGGTTTAAGACATTACTATTATGAGACCTTGTAAATTTACAACCTTGATACCGTTAGATATTATGTTAGTGTGGTATTTTATTTTAAATAAAGTAATTTAGTAAAAGTTTTATAAGTATAATTTTGGATAGTTACCATTATTACTATTTTCGGACCTCGTCGCCGACTTCAGTGCAAAAATAATGCCCAAAGTCGAAAAAGAAGTTGTTCACGCTTATCCCCAAGCGCAAAATCTCTGGGTCTTGTATACTGATGGCGTGTATAATGCGTCAGGGTCTGGACTAGGACTCGTACTCGAAGTCCCAACATGCAAAGTGATTTTCCAGTTTATAACATGCCCGAACATGACTAACAACGAGGCTAAGTATGAGGCCGTAATTACATGATTGAGACTAGCACTCAAATACGGAGCGAAATGGCTAAGACTGCATTGCGATTCTAAGGTCATAGTCAACCAAGTCACAGCGACTTTCCAGATCAAGGAACAAAGGTTGCAAAAGTACCATACTGAAATCTACAAGCTGCTACCAGAGTTCGACGAATGTCAACTCGACCAGATCCCCCGAGCACAGAATACCGAGGCGAACGGCCTCGCCAAACTAGCCGCAACCACCAAAAACATTGCAACAAGAGACAAAAATTTCGTCCACCTTATTAATTCGTCAATAGACCTAATTATGGTAAGAACCATAAACCTGACTTAGGACTAGCGCAAGTGTTTTGTTACATAGTTGCGGGACAGAATACTCTCAGTTGATAAAAAAGCCAAGAAATTGCGAATGCAAGCAGCCAGGTACATCATCATCCACATTGACCTGTACCAAAAGACGTACGATGGCCCTCTGGGAAAATGCGTGGACCCAAATAGACGCGGTGAGTCCTTGAGGAGGTCCATGAAGGCCACTGTGGAGCTCATTCCGTCAATTGAGCTTTGATTAGATGCCTCATATGGGCAGTGTATTACTGGCCCACCATGAAAAAGGTGGCCGCAGATTTCATGAAAACATGCGAGCAATGCCAGAAGTGTGCCCCAATGATTCACCAAGCAGGAGAACACCTACACTCATTGACGTCCCCTTGGCCATTCATCAAATGGTGAATGGACATCGTAGGCCCCCTCCCGGTAGGACGAGGTAACATATGAGTTCTTTTGGTTTTAACTTACTATTTCTCTAAGTGGGTAGAAGCAGGAGCATTCGCCCAAATACGCGAACAAGAAGTGATTGCCTTCACATGGAAAAACATCATATGTTGTTTCGGTCTCCCCAAAGAAATCAGTTGCGACAACGGACCCCAATTTGCAGGCAAAAAAGTCGCGGAATTATTTGAAAAATGGCATATCAAAAGAATACTCTCAACTCCAAACCACCCCGCGGGCAACGGACAAGCACAGTCCTCCAACAAGTTGGTACTGAAAATCATGAAGAAAAAACATAAAGACGCCAAAGGGTTGTGGCCAAAAATATTACCAGAAGTATTCCTGGCCTACCGAAGAACGCCGAAGACGATCACAAGAGAGATGCCTTACTCATTAGTTTATCGGACTGATGCAGTAATACCTGTCGCACCATATTTTATCGCCAAAGTGGGTTTTGACATGGGACAACTCTTTCAAATGAGGTATTGAAAGAGAAGGATCATCGGCTAACGATTATTGAGGTGCGTTAGGGAACCTATTTGAAAATAACTCTATTTAACTAGTCCACTCCACCAAAGATGGGGTAAGGGCTTAAATTACCTCAAAGAGAAGGTGTTAGGCACTTTTCGAGGTCAACAACTCTGGGTCCCGGTCGAACATTAAACTATGTGGATCATGTAATTAGGCTAGGTGATCAAATTATTAAAGAGAAATTTAGAAGTCGAAAAAAAGTCTTATTAGCACATGAGAATCGGGACAAATCTTAATGACTACAAGGATATAACCATATTGATCTATGTTAAATGACTAAGTGTAAATAACAGGTATATAAAGAAAGGTGATCCTATGTTTTTTAGTCTAAAGGATCACCTCGTGCAATATAAATAATATTTTGCAGCTCCCTTAAGGTAGGGATTTCTCATATTATTCAGCGGGCACAGACTATCATCCCTTGATACTGAATTACTATATTAAATTTGTTTACCTGAAGCATTCTAATTCAATTATAAAATGTGCCCTATGCGTGCACTACCCGTACCACGTCTATGGTCCAGGAGGCTTTAGACATATTTTGATGGTTCTAGACTCTTCTTAGGATGCTCAAAATGATAAAACTAGCGCACTTTCAAAAAACATGTAGGACTACACATAAATACAAGTAAAGGCTCAAGTTAGCCTCCATGCGTAAGAAGCAAATTGAATGCATACTGGTTCAATAGTAGACAATTTTTAGGATCAAGACTCAAAGTCCTATTGGCATGGTTACTAGGTGATTCTGTATTCCAGTATTATGTAAGCAGTGTATAGGCAGGTTAAAACATCGCAAGTCCTATAAGCATGATTCCTAATTGTTGGTGAGGCAATAAAGCAATACAAGTTACTAGATTACTAATGCTGATTTTATAAGCATGCACCTTAGGCAGACATTAATGTCTTATAGGCATGGTTTTTAACAGTTGCATAATTAGGCAGTGAGATAGCAATGTTGATCTCATAAATATTTCTTATGCGCGCAAACATCCTATAGGCAGGGTTTCTAACAGTTGATAATTAGGCTTGATTTTATAGCACTTTATTCCAATAGACATGTCATCTAAGCGGTTAGGGTAATAGTAACATGAAGCAGTTGATCAATTAATAGCCTTATACTCATGGTATCTAGATTAGCTAAAGTATTGAATTATTGTATCCTATAGTCATATCATCTAAAGCGTTAAATAGTAGACATGGAAACAAGTGTAGCATGTTTGACAAGTTTAGTGAAGTGTGTGCGTGATTCCTATAGGCATGGTTCCTACTAGTGTGCAACAAATACGGCATTCTAGACGTAATAGCACATAGAACACATAGACCCCTATATGCATGTTTTCTACCCTTTCATGCAAGTATTAGAATACCCCAGTTCCCCTTTTCATTAATCTCCCCATATTTTGTGTACAAATTATTACAGGCCCAGAAGTAAGGAAGAATAATCCCAAGTATCACAACATTGAAATAACTACAGGCCCTACACATAGAGCAGGCCCAAGAGGAGATAACCCAGTAATGTCTTGGCCTTCCACAAGCTCGTTCATCACGCAAGCAGCAAACCTAGACCCAAACTCGCCTCAATTATTAAAGTATGCCAATTACAAGCGTCAAACTCATATATAGACCCATACCAGGAAGAAGTGGAGGACTCACTCACCTAGCAGTGGCAGATGAACAAGTTAACCAAACAACTACTCACTAAATTAATTAAGAAAATTGTAAGTCCACACACTTAGTTCTTAGAGCTATAGCTATCAGCAGCTAAAGCCAAAGGCACATAGACAAGATAACATTAAACTGGAAGGCACATGAGACATATATGAGGCAGGTTCATGTTTGTATTTCCAAAAACAAAGTTTAAAGTGACAATATTGAGCAACATGAGCTAGCAAGCCACTCCAAATAGAGTTCCAAAGTAAAGCATGATTCAAAACCTTAAAAATTTCAAATGATAGTCTAGCATAATCAGAGGCAGGAAACAAGTAGAGTACAATCTTCACATGAAGGTTTTAGCATGACAGTCTAATGAGAATATGGTTACAAACAGCATAGCAACATACTAGTGACATAGTTTCGCCAACATAACACTTAATTGAACACTAAACTTAACATGATGAGCATGAATCATAGCACAAATATTCCAAAGAATCTTACGGTAGGTAAAAGAATAAATAGCTCTATGCTAACAAGACAAGTATCACGATCCCAAAACCAACCCGGTCGTGATGGAGCCTATCGTGGAACTAGGCAAGACTACACTCTAAACCAATTCGATTTTCTCATAACAACGTTTAAATATTAACCTTTTTCATGAGAGAATCCGAAATAAAATATGAAGACAAAGACCAAAATGCCGTAAAATACATCCCAACATCTGGTGTCACTAAGTCATGAGCCATACTACAACGGTGCCAAAATACATCAAGGCAACATTTGTCTGGGAAATAACTAACAAAATACACAAAAGAAGATAGGGAAGGAGAAAGGCGAGTCTATGATCGCCAAGAAGCTACCTCGCCCTCTCTGAAGATGAACCGCAGCAAACGCTCAACTGGCACTATCGTGACCTGGGATATCTGGATCTGCACACAAGGTGTAGGGGTAACGTGAGTACACCAACTCAGTAAGTAACAAGCCCAAATTGTGGGCTGAGAGGTAGTGACGGACTAAACCTCATCATTTATAACAGAATCAATGTATAGAAATTTAGGCATGCTTTCAGTAAAGTAGACACCTCAAAGTGATAAGACAAGTACAGTTCTGAACATTTTAACATATATAACTCAACGTATTTTACATGTCAATGCATCAACTGTATGAAATGCACAATGTGCTCCCACTCTCGAATACTCGTCCACTCAGTACTGTATATGGATCGCCTGGCCTAGGGAAGATCTATCCCATGAATATATACACGTCTAACAGAAGTCACTCGGTACTGAGGAAGGCCAATCCAACCCTATGGAGAAGATCCTTCTCCGGATAATAATAATACGCCTCACAACAGCTCAGTACTGTATATGGCTCACACGGCCCATGGAAGATCCATCCTATAGTATATATATACATATCTAACATCAGTCTCTCAGTACCGAGGAAGGCCATTCTAGCCCCATGGAGAGGATCCATATCCAGATACAAATACTTCGGACAAGATCCATGTACAGGGAAGATCCATCCCTCAATAATATCACTACGCTCACTGGGGGGTGTTACAGACTCCGGAGGGGCTCTTACAGCCCAAGCGCTATCATAAACCAGATCCAGGCATAAATCAATGTAACATGTTGCGGCGTGCATCCCGTTCCCATAACTGTCACCCGTAAACAGGCTCTCAGCCTCACTCAGTCATCACTCTCCAGTCTCACTCACACGGGCTCACAATACATGATCTAGCCTAAATCAATGATATAATGCCAAACAACAATAACTGAGACTGAGAAATGATATGATATGCATAAATAGGACTGAGTATATAATACAAATGAAACACATGAGATGACAACAATAGACGACCGCTCGGGTCTCAACAGTATCGGCGTGAAGCCTTAACATAGTATTTAGCATGATTTCTAGCATGTTTACATTAATCACATTGATAGAAACACAGATATCAACCAGAAAGAACCACTAAACGGTGCCATATGATGAACCAGGCCACAAGTCCCACGATGCACACCTGTACGCCCGCACGCCCGTCACTTTCCATGCGCGTCGCCCAATTCTAATCACATAACACGTAGTTCGGGGTTTCGAACCCTCAGAACCAAGTTTGGAAGCGTTACTTACCTCAATTAAGCCAAAACTCTACTCCAAATAACGCACCTCAATAATCGTTAGACGACGATCCTTCTCTTTCAATACCTCATTTGAAAGAGTTATGACACGTCAAAACCTACTTTGGCGAGAAAATATGGTGCCACAGGTATTACTGCATCAGTCCATAGACCAATGAGTAAGGTGTCTCTCATGTGCTCGTCTTCGGCGTTCTTCAGTAGGACAGGAATACTTCTGGTAATACTTTCGGCCACAAATCGACCCGAATCTAACCAAAATCAGTATTATATCATTGATATATGCTAAAGGAACGAAGCCCACATCAAAATTATCAAATTACATCACAAATCCCGAAATTGGCCAAACCCGACCCCCGAGCCCATGTTTCGGAATTCGATAAAAATTAGAAAACTAGAATCCTTATCCTCTCACGAGTCCATATATACCAAATTTATAAAAATATAACTTCGTTTGACCCCTTAATCACCCAATTCTTAGTCTCAAGTTTCAAGCCCTAATCCCCCAATCCCACAATTTTGATGCTTAATCGGTTAGAATTTATCATAGAATCAAGTTTTAGGTCCAAAACATTACCTCAAAGTGTTTCCCCTTGAATCCCTCTTCAAAATACCTCAAAAAGCTCCAACTCGTCTTCAAAAATGGTAGAAATAAGAAATATTCACGAAGTGCAACTTATATAAGTTCTTCCAAGGATTCCGCACTTGCAGACACTTTTCTCGTACCTGCGCAACCGCTTCTGCAGTCCACCTAACCGCACTTGCCAATTTTCACTTAAAGGCCACGACCGCATCTGCGCCCCAGGTACTGCACCTGCGGGCCCGCAGATGCGTCAAACCTACCGCATTTGTGGTTCTTCCCTTGGCCTTCCAATTTCGCCTCTGTGGCTCCCCTACCACACCTGCGACCATGCACCTGCGGTACCCTATCCACAGGTGCGGAAACATCAGAAACACCAGCTTCAGCTGCACAAATTCTCAATTCCAAACTTTCCGATGACCGTCTGAAATCATCTCGAGCCCCTCAGGGCCTCAACCAAATATACCAACACATCACCTATCAACCCACGAACTTGCTTGAACCCTCGGAACAATCAAAAACCACATCAATATACCAAATTAACCCGAAGTTCAAGCCTAAGGATTTCTAAACTTCCGAAATTCGCCAACGATGCCGAAGCCAACCAAACCACGTCCGAATGACCTGAAATTATTTACACACATCAGAAATGACACTACGAACCTATTCCAACTTCGGAAATTCCATTCCGACCCCGATAACTAATTTTCCACTGCCGATCGAAAATTGACAAAAATCCAAATTTCTCCTATTCAAGCCTAATTCTACCACGGACTTCGGAATAATATTCCAAACATGCTCCTAAGTTCCAAATCACCTAACGAAGCTATCCGAACCATAAAAACCAAATTCTGAGATCATTTACTAATAAGTCAACTTCCGGTTGACTTTTCCAACTAATTAACCAACTTAAGAGACTAAGTGTCTCATTTCTCTCTACAATCAATCTGAACCCGAGCTAACCAACCCAACAGAACATAAAAGAGATGGACCACACAAAAATGAAACAGAAATAGGGGAAACGATTCTAAAACTCTCAGAACGACCGATCAGGTCGTTACATTCTACCCCACTTAAATATTCGTTCGTCCTCGAACATGCCCAGAGTTGTTCCAAAAACCATCAAAATTTCCGTGCAACCTACCATGCACATACTCGGGGGTGATCCCATGTCACCCGATCCCATATAGGTCTAACATCACAACATAGCTGAAATTTCGCAATCCAACCTAACCTATAAACCTTAGAACCAAATTTCCACTTCTGAAATAATTTATAAGATCAAAATCCCACATCTATAAACTGAATAAGTCTGAACACGTTGTATCAAGACATATCCAAAACCCAAGATGTAATCACATGATATACCACATGACTCAAACACTCATAGCGATAACTCCTAATCACAGTAGTTGCTCAAGAAACCCAATGCCGGAAATAACCCTATTATCAAACAGAGACCTGTTCTAACACCTTTATATACTGCCAATGATGAAAGAAACACGCAGAAACCCATAACCATTCGTCGTATCAACAAGTGATGAAAATCCCTCTCTTCGACAGGAAATATAGCAAAATTTCTAAGTCGATCCGCATCAATGTCCTCCCAAATATGCCGCAACCAGATCCGATAACACCCATTCTAGGTTCGATGACCTTATCTCATCCAACACAACCACTCTAGTAACATGACACATCAATACCGCTTAAATCCATAACCCGTGCAGATCCGCGCACCAATATGCAACAAGCCAAGTGTACTCAAACATAGAAAATTACTCAAACGAGAGGACCGTCCTGCAAGATCAACGGGTATCACTACAATGCAATGCTAAAAACTCTTCACACACCACAGAACCAAAACGCACGAATCCAACACGCAAGGATCATATTTCAACATAACTTCGCCTTAATGCGCGACCCCATCCAAGCATTGGTCCATATTATATACCTCGCTCTTCCTGGCTCCAAAATCAACAACCACGCGAAACTCGAAATCAAGTACTCAAAGTGCATTGCCATAACCACAAAGAATCAAATGATACCATGCCACACGAACCCGGAAGAACATAGCCAATACGTCTCAATCCTGCAATTCCCAATTACTTTACCTTACTTAAATCCCGCTATAAAGACCAAATAGAATCGCACCATATGTGCATATAACCAACAATCAAAACTCCTCGCAACACCGAAAGGTAACTCATAGATCACTCCAGAACACGAGTAAGCTCAATGACAATCAAATGGTACATCCCTCAACAATAGCAATTCGGAGTCAACAATTTCGACCCGGTGCAGAATACACACCCATACTGGGCCTACCAATGAACCCTAAATCAACTCTGATCACCTGCAACAGGTAGATAACTCTCCGAAAGTTCACAATGACTGAATAATGACACATACAAACATCTGACTAGCTTTGCTTACATCTTTACAGTCCACAACCACAAGAGAACTTGTTTATAAGAACTCTCAGTCTCGAAGTCCATGAAGCGCACGAATCACCATATCTGATCCCAACTCCACTGCTAGAATATATAACACACCTCTAATACTCAACCATTCCACAAAGGATACCCCTATAATTTTTCTGTGCAACCAAGCAAACTTGAATATCAGCAGTCGATCCAAATAGAGAGCTCTGCAATACCAACGAAGCACCCTTACTCAAACACATTGCCCTTCCTGAATTGTATACCCTCATCAAACCACACCAATTAGCGATATCATTTACCTAGTCATCTGAAACTGCCCATGCTGCCTAAGAATTTATGACCTTCCTTCCAGCACTGAACCGTGACCCCACACATGCAAATATCAACCCTACACAATATACTGCATACACCATGCCATCCAGTGATTAATATAAGAACTTCATAATCCCTTCCGATCCACAAGAAACTACGTACTCAACTAGCCAAGAACTTTCCATTTGATCCCATCTAGAAGCAAAATCACTATACATCACCTGCTCCTCACGCAAGTAGAAAATATACATCTCTAACTGTGGTAGAAACCATCAAGACCTCTCTGAATCCCATTTGTACAACACCAAACCTTCAGGACTGATTCCTTCTAACTCAACCAAGCAACGCAGGTCATCAAAAACCCAAGAGCATTACCACGAAACCCTGTAAAAACTCATTACCTCATAAACACCCAAAGAACTAATCATATCCCTTACCATGCCGATCCGACCTACTACTAAGTTGTCCTATTTATCCAAATTCCTGCTGAATTGCCTTTGAATTGATACTTTCCCTTTCCATAATACCACAATTCTCAACCCAGACTCACCACACGAGACCCAAGCATAAAACCACACCGTCTAAGGCTCATAAGCCGCTGAATACTCTCTTAATTATGCCCAAAGTACCACCTTCAAAATACTCACCCTGAAGAGACTTCCTGCGTATCTAAAGTCATTACCTTCACCTTCCTGATACTGATATGTAGAATCCATAATGGTATAGAAATGCCACAAGTCTTGACTTCCTCTAATGTAAACCTCAGTTTCTAGCCAAATACACATCCTAAAGATCCCCTAGTTGTTACATATATATCTTGAATCCATTAGAACCATTCTCGGGAGTCATCCACTCTGATCAAACCTCAATTAGACTAATCAAACGGATCAAACGACCTGTGCTCTATTAGCACTCCAACACCCCAGGAAGTAACCCCACCTTAATGCAACCAAGTACATTCCTTCTCCATGCATATTACATCCTTCACAAATAACAACTCAAGTCATTCAATGATTCTTATACACCCACTAAGCATAACACAGCTCCTATCCAAGATTTCCTTTACTCGAGTCATCCCCAATCTCAACCCTTGTAAGCCACAACTGATTCGCCAGTATACCTCAAATTGAAACGGATACAACACTTAGCCGCACAATTAACTTATCAATAGCAGACTCCCCCACTTATCTCAAAGCCATAGGTCAAAGAACACAAAATCTCATAATGCCCATATGTTAACACCACCACAATACCATAGTGAGATTCAACTAAATCCTTCATAATCTCATATAACACAAACCATCTAATATACAAAATCATCTGCAATTCTCGCATTCACCATTGTAATAGTCGTGCCAACTTCCACAAGCGATCTAAACTTAAATTGCAACATATATCATTTACTTGTAAGGGAGGACTTGCTACAAAATCACATAAGGATCACACAACCATCGGGACATCCCGCGGGAGATAACCCTGCCTGCTTAGACTCATCTGATAACTCTCTATACCCTTCCAAAAATCATAGCTATTACGCAATCGCTTTATCGTCCTACATTTAAACACAACCAACACCTACCCTCGAGGCACCACAATACGCGGTATAAGAACCTAAAGATGATGGTAAAACTAACGCTAGAGTTGTGGTCAAAGCAAATCTTGAGCTTCTGGAAGCTCTCTCCACACCTGTCTGACCACCTGGATACCCTCACTGGACACCACATGCCCCAAGAATGCTACTGAACTGAGCCAAAATTCAAACTTGGAGAACTTTGCATAAAGCCTCTCCTCCCTAAATCTCTATAACACCATCCTCAAATGCCGAGTATGCTCCTCCTGGCTACGTGGGTACGCCAGGATGCCATCAATGAATACAATAACGAAGGAGTACAAGTACGGTTGGAATACACTGTTAATCAAATACATGAACGCTGCTGAGGCATTGGTCAGCCCAAAAGACATCACCAGGAACTCATAACACAATAGAAAGATCCACTTCACTCCACAACTAAACTACATGAGAAGTCCTTCAATACACTCACAACTCGAGGCCATATTCCAACTCAAGACAGAAGTCAAACACTCAATAGTTCTTTCTACATCTCCAGCCAATCCTTTTGTCATAATCAAACAATCTGAACACACCTCTCCATCGAATCACAATCAAAATCTCGGCACTCAAGACACAGATAAAATCCGGCCTCAAGTCCTCCAGACTGTCCCACATCAACACACAGAAATAACATCCCACATCTCATTCAGGGACTCACAAGCCGTTGATGCACAACTGATACCGAGCGCTCACGCGTGCATACGAATTCATGAAAGGAATTCAAAGAGTTTCGCCTTTGGCTGAATAAATTGATTCTCATTACAAGAATTCAATAAAGTGAGATTTTTCTTAACGGTTCTGCAGCCTCTCGAAGATAAGTACAGACATCTCCATACCGATCCACAAGACTCTACTAAACCTGCTCATGGCTGGTGAGACCTATGTAACCTAGGCTCTAATACCAACTTGTCATGACCCCAAAACCAACCCGGTCGTGATGGTGCCTATCGTGGAACTAGGCAAGCCTACACTCTAAGCCAATTCGATTTTCTCATAACAATGTTTAAATACAAACCTTTTTCATTAGAGAATCCGAAATAAAAGATGAAGACGAATCTCAATCCTAAAATACATCCCAACATCTGGTGTCACTAAGTCATGAGCCATATTACAATGGTGCCAAAATACATCAAGACAACATTGGTCTGGGAAATAACTAGCAAAATACACAAAGGAAGATAGGGAAGGAGAAAGGTGGGTCTTTGATCGCCAAGCAGCTACCTCGCCCTCCTTGAAGATGAACCGTAACAAACGATCAACTGGAACTATCGTGACCTAGGATATCTGGATCTGCACACAAGGTGCAGGGGGTAACGTAAGTACACCAACTAAGTAATTAACAAGCCCAAACTGTGGGCTGAGAGGTAGTGACAGACTAAACTTCAACATTTATAACAGAAGCAATGTAAAGAAATTTAGGCATGCTTTCAGTAAACTAGACAACTCAAAGTGATAAGACAAGTACAGTTCCGAATAGGTTAACATATATAACTCAACGTATTTTACATGCCAATGCATCAACTGTATGAAATGCACAATGTGCTCCCACTCTCAAATACTCCACCACTCAATCTGTATATGGCTTGCCTGGCCCAGGGAAGATCTATCCCATGAATATATACACGTCTGACAGAATTCACTCAGTACTGAGGAAGGCCAATCCAGCCCTATGGAGAAAATCCATCTCTAGATAATAATACACCTCACAACCACTCGGTACTGTATATGGCTCACACGGCCCAGGGATGATCCATCCCGGAGTATATATATATACATATCTGACATCAGTCTCTCAATACCGAGGAAGGCCATTCCAGCCCCATGGAGAAGATCCATCTCCACATACAAATACTTCGGACAAGATCCATGTGCAAGGAAGATCCATCCCTCAATAATATCACTGCGCTCACTGGGGGTGTGTTACAGATTCCGGAGGGGCTCCTACAGGCCAAGCTATCATAAGCCAGATCCAGGCATAAATCAATGTAACATGCTGCGACACACAGCCCGATCCCATAACTGTCACTCGTAAACAGGCTCTCAGCCTCACTCAGTCATCACTCTCCAGTCTCACTCACACGGGCTCACAATGCATGATCTATCCCGAATCAATGATATATTTCCAAACAACAATAACCGAGACTGAGACATGATATGATATGCATAAATAGGACTGAGTATATAATACAAATGAAACACATGAGATGACAGCAATAGATGATTGCTCGGGTCTCAACAATATCGGCGTGAAGCCTTAACATAGTATTTAACATGATTTATAGCATGTTTACATTAATCACATTGATAGAAGAACATATATCAACAAGAAAGAACCACTAAATGGTGCCATGGGATGAACCAGGTCACAAATCTCACGGTGCACGCCCGCACGCCCGTCACTTGGTATGTGCCTCACCCAATTCTAATCACATAACACATAGTTCGGGGTTTCGAACCCTTAGAACCAAATTTAGAAGCGTTACTTACCTCAATCAAGCCAAAACTCTACTCCGAATTGCCCTTGCCGCTCGACTCGGACACAAATCGCCCCGAATCTAACCAAAATCAGTATTATATTATTAATATATGCTAAAGGAACGAAGCCCATATAAAAATTATTAAATTACATCACAAATCCCGAAATTTGCCAAACCCGACCCCCGGGCCCAAGTCTCGGAATCTGATAAAAATCACAAAACTAGAATCCTTATCCTCTCACGAGTCCATACATACAAAATTTATAAAAATCTAACTTCGTTTGACCCCTCAATCACCCAATTCTTAGTCTCAAGTTTTAAACCCTAATCCCCCAATTTTCACCCTTAAATCCCACAATTTTCATGCTTAATCAGTTAGAATATACCATAGAATCAAGTTTTAGGTCTAAAACATTACCTCAAAGTGTTTCCCCTTGAATTCCTCTTCAAAATCCCTCAAAAAGCTCCAACCCGTCTTCAAAAATGGTAAGAATAAGAAGTATTCATAAAGTGCAACTTATATAGGATCTGCTAGGGATTCCGCACCTGCAGACACTTTTCTCGCATCTGCGCAACCGCTTCTATAGTTAACCTAACCGCACTTGCGACTTTTCACTTAAACGCCACGACCGCATCTGTGCCCCAGGAACCACATCTGCGGTTCTTCCCTTGGCCTTCCAATTCTGCATCTACAGCTCCCCTACTGTATCTGCGACCTCGCATCTGCGGTCCCCTATTCGTAGGTGCGGAAACATCAGAAACAGCAACTTCAGCTGCAGAGATTCTCAATTCCAAACTTTCCGATAACCGTCCGAAATCATCTCGAGCCCCTCGAGGCCTCAACCAAATATACCAACACATCACCTATCAACCCACGAACTTGGCCGAACCCTCGGAACACTCAAAAACCACATCAATACACCAAATTAACCCGAAGTTCAAGCCTAAGGATTTCTAAACTTCCGAAATTCACCAACGATGCCGAAACCAACCAAACCATGTCCGAATGACCTGAAATTTTGCACACACATCACAAACAACACTACGAACTTATTCCAACTTCCGAATTCCAGTCCGACCCCGATAACTAATTTTCCACTGCCGATCGAAAATTGCAAAAAATCCAAATTTCGCCAATTCAAGCCTAATTCTACTACGGACCTCCGAATAACATTCCGAACACGCTCCTAAGTCATAAATCACCTAACGAAGCTATCAGAACCATAAAAACCAAATTTGGAGATCATTTACTAATCAACTTATGGTTGAATTTTCCAAATAATTAACCAACTTAAGAGACCAAGTGTCTCATTTCTCTCCACAATCACTCTGAACCCAAGACAACTAACCCAACACAATATAATAGAGCTGGACCACACAAAACTGAAGCAGAAATGGGGGAAACGGGCTAAAACTCTCGGAACGATCGATCGGGTCGTTACAACAAGCACATATCAGGACTCATGTAAGTCGACCACACATAAGAGAAGAAGCTAAACATTTATCCTACAAGTCTTAGGCAATTCTAGAGTCTATAGAATTAACAAGTCAAAGAATACAATAGAGTTACAAATAGTAGAGAAACATATTTGGCTAGATATTAAGATAATGTTGTACATTGGGATGGTCAGGGATTAATTTGCAGGGTAACGGTAGATTAAACATAAAAAGTTCAGCAGAATGAGACTTATTAAGGAAAATTCTAGGCAAGCATTAATTCTATAGGATTTTCAATGCGAGTGTTCAAAGTGAGGTACGATAAAGGGTTCGATACTAAACCGTCAATGCATGAATTTAAGAATACATAAACATGAAAACATCAAACAAGCATAAGAGCCCAGAATTCTTCCAAATTGACTAAACATGAGTGAACATATGCAAACTTATACAAGTTCTAATGAGGGATTGTAGAAAAAAATCAAAGCAAGGTCGGCACAATATCATATTTGCTCAAAAAGATTCACATAACATAGATGATCAGAAGCATGAACATAAACAAGGAAGAAATATAGTTGTGAGGGTTTGAACACTCACCGGTTTGCAGATTTAACAACAAATAGAGGAGAATCACCAAGTTCCAGTAGCAAAGTAAGAACAACAACAAAACAACCAAACCCTAGTGCGTCAGAGTTCACAAGAGCTTCTAAATGAGCCCCGAGCAGTAATCGCACTAGGGAGTAGACAGAGAGGATACTGGTGGCCTTGGCTTTCAGCCAACCAAGCACCCAAGTTCCAAAATAGTATAAAACGATTGAGAGTGAGAGAATAACAATGATTAAGGTGATTAAAAAGTTCCTCCAAAGGGGAAATTGGGGAGGGGTTATATAGTGGTGGAAATCGAACAATAAAACATGGGAAAAAGTTAATCAATCACAATATAAGGAAACAATGTCACATTCAATCAGTAATAGAACCGACAAAGGGGAAATCAAAATTTCAAACCCTAGTTGAGTCTAATGGCCATGAATCTGGTCAGAAATGCGAGAATCGTTCATTGTAGAGTATATATAGATAAAATATTGCTAGATCTTCATAAAATCATAGTCAATAAGGCCTACTCTTGGAGAGATTTCTTTCCAAAAATAAAGAAAGAACTAAGTAACTCCACATAAGCATACACAATAGCAAAGTATCACAAAATAGGTAAATAAATCATGGATTGATTCCATTTTTAGGTTGGAATCGGAGAGAAATCAGGAGGCGGCTGCTAGGGTTTCTCAGAAGAGGAAAAGGGTTAGGGGGTTTTTAGGGCGGCTAATAGGGGAAACTAGGTTTAAGGTTAGGTTCATGGGGATATAAGGAAAGGTGGGGAATTATTATGGGTCGTTGATCATTAGAGATCAACGGCCAGGATTGAAAAGGGAATGGGGCGGGTCGTTTAAACGGGTACCAACTAGGTTAATTAAACGGGTTGTTTGATTTGGGATGGGGAATTGGGATTAGAGGTTTTGGACGTTTGGGCCATTAAATTTGTCCAGAATTGGCTCAAAATTAGGCTACAAATTAAATACACGAAAAAAATTATAAAATATATTTATAAAAAGTAATTAACAAATAGTTAAAGTATTATCTATGTAGTAAGATGCTTAAAATAATAGTTTAACATTTAAAAGTATAAAAAATATTATTTTTAGCACAAATAATGTAACAAAATGTGATTATGCACAACATATAGGCTATTACTGCAAAACTGTGTAAAATAGCTTAAAATGCAAATATAATTATATAAAATAAAATAAAATATTCTGAAACATATGTGTGGATGAAAATAATAACTTTGGACGATTAAGTCCTCACACAAAAATTTAAAGGGATAATTAACATGTATTCAAGTAATTTAAATGCAAGAAAATCAATCTTAAAGCTTTAAAAATTATCGAAAATATTTGTATAACTGTTGTAAATTGGTGATGATGAAAGAATGATATTTTATGACATTTATAAAAATATGAGGGCGAAATTGGGTATCAACAGCTGCCCCTCTTTACCTGAGAATAATGGAAGAGTTGTCGGGTAAAGAAAATGATGATCAATTTTGTCTAAAGCAAGTGAGGAATGATGTGTTTTGAAAAAATGGGGGCCAAACCCTGGTTCTTGATTTACCTACATATCCCTGGTGTTACAGGAATCATGTCGTGTATAGTTCTGGATCCAATTGGTTGATGCCGATGAAGCCTAAAACTTTTCCAGCGGGGACTCCGAAGTCACATTTTGCAGGATTCAATTTCAAATTGTATTTGCGAAGCCGATCGAAAAATTCTTCAAGTCTGTTATGTGATCCGAACTCCTTTTAGATTTGATGATAATATCATCCACGTACACCTCTATTTCCTTATGTTTCATGTCGTGGAAGATAGTGGCCATGGACCTCATGTATGTGGCCCCATCATTCTTAAAACCAAACGACATCATTTTGTATTAATATATTCCCCATGGTGTGCTAAAGGAGGTCTTTTCGACATCTTCCTCATCCATCCAAATCTGATGGTATCTTGCGAAGCAATCCACAAAGGATTGAAGTTGATGCTTCGTGCAATTGTCAATCAACATGTGTATGTTAGGCAGCGAGAAATCATCCTCAGGACTCGCTCTATTCAGAGCTCGGTAATCGACACATACTCTAACTTTTCCATCTTTCTTCAAAATTGGCACAATATTGGCTAACCAGGTCAAGTATTCGACTACTCAGAGAACCTTGGCCTTGATTTGCTTGGTGACCTCCTCATTTATCTTCAAACTCCTATCTGGCTTGAACTTTCTGAGCGTCTACTTTACCGATAGACACATGGGGTTGATGGGTATCTTGTGAGCTACTATGGATGTGCTCAAACCAGTCATATCATCGTAGGACCATACGAAGATATCCTCATACTCCTTTAGGAATGTGACATACTCTTCTTTCTCCGACGATGATAGATGAATGCTTATGCGAGTTTCCTTGACCGTCTCAGAATCCCTAAGTTAACGGCCTCAGTTTCCTCCAAATGAGACTTCAGTTTGTTTTCAAAGTTCTCTACTTCTTTGACGATTTCATCAGGTATCACATCGTCTTCCAAATCTTCAAAACCATTGTCCTTATGTTGCATTGTCTCATTACATGTCACAGTCGTAGGTTCATCAGGATATGTAATAATTATGATGAAAAGACTGTTGAAAGATAATAATAAATATGAAAATCAGTAATGCATTAATAAAACTTTAAAATGTGAACAAGTACAACTCGATGGTTCAAGTGATTATTTCAAAAAAAATACTGAAAATGTCTTAAATGCTCAAAACAATTTGGAAATAATCATGCTAATTTTCCAGGCTATCCAGGAACTCGACGAGCCCGGGATGGAGCAACGGTCCAGTTCTTGAGAACAACTCCCTCTTCCATTGTCTGAATAGTAAGGTCTTCCTCCTCATCCTCAAAAATTGCACTGCAGTCCATGTCTTCTTCATCTAGAAACAACTTCCTCATACCGACCAAAAAACCTCATCTTCTTCGGTTCCCCACATCATTTCGGCTTGACGAAATGTATGGTGCAACGGTGGTACGGGTTTGTTCCAGCGGATAATAAGGGGCGCACCATAGAGTTATCCAATATTGAAGCTCTTGTGCGGTGTATTCATATTCGAGTCCAAAGGTCATGCCATGGTACTGTGGTTGTACAGGTTTAATGATCCATTGAAGCTTTTTGCCAAGACCTTTGCCTGGTTCATATCTCGTCCACAATAATATGCTTTCAATCTTCTTGATCCACCATCGACCCTTTTCAATTGCGTTCACCCGTTCAATGTGGTGATATGTTTCTCCGCCCAACTTCCTCCTATTTTCGATGACTGGAACGGTCTGATTGATGTAGATAGGGTTGCTTCCATCTCCATGAATGATAACCTCCTGATGATTCCATTTGAACTTCACAACCTGGTGAAGAGTAGAAGCCAATGCCCCATCTGCATGTATCCATGGTCGTCCCAAAAATAGATCGTAAGTAGCAGATATGTCTAGCACTTGGAACTCAACATCAAACCAAGTCAGACCCATTTGTAGATCAAGGTTGATTTCCCTAATAATGGCTCTCTGAGATCTATTGAACGCCTTCACATTCATGCTTCCCATTCGTATCTCATATAGGACCTTACCTAACCTCTTTAGAGTGGTCAGTGGACATATGTTCAGGCTCGAACCTCCATATATTAGGACCCTAGCAATGAACTTGTCCTCGAATTACATTGTGATTATGCAACGGCTTGTTGTGACTCAATTCTTCTGGTGGTAACTCATCTTTGTGGAAAGTGATTTTGTGGATTTCCAATGCCTATCTGACCATGTTGGCCACCTCTCCACGAGTGATGCTGGCGGGTACATAAACTTCACTTAGCACCTTCATCAAAGAGTTCTTGTGCGTGTATGAATTTTGAAACAGTGATAAGATAGATATCTGAGCAGGAGTCTTGTTTTGGTGGTCAACAATAGAGTATTCTCTTGATTGTATCTTCCTCCAAAGATCATCAGTGCTGGTCTCAACAACAGGCGGTCTGGATGCAGTTTCCTTGCTTGTTTCTCCCAGATTCTTAGGTGTGTAAACTCTGCCAGTTCTAGTCATACCTTGTGCAGCACCTGTTTCTTCCATTTTTCTTTTCCTTTCCTTCTTTCTCCCGTAAGATAATTCCACGGGATGGCACCAGGGTTGTAAGATGGTGTGGGAGCTACAATTACAGTGAAGGGTGTAGCTAACTCAACTTCAAATGGTGCTTGGGTTTGTACCACAACTGGTGTGAGGGTGACCGGAGATGTTTTAAGAGCGTCTCCCTCTTGAATGAGTCCAGTGGACCCTTCATGATCCCACTCGTCGTCAGTTTCTATCACGTTCATTCCATCACCTCTATGATCTGGGGGAGGTTCGTTGCGGATGTTTGGCTCATCTTTCTTTACTTGCATAACATTAGTGTCGATCAGCGTCTGAATCTTGTCTTTCAACATGCGGCATTCCTCAATGATGTGAACCTTCATACCTGAATGATAAGCACACGTTTTGTTGGGGTAGAACCATTAGTAAGGATTTTCAACAATAACAGCAGGAATATGGGTGTCATAACCAACGGCCTTCAGTCTCTCATACAGTTAGGCGATGGGTTTAGCAATTGGGGTGTATTGTCTAGGAGGTCTACGGTCGAAATTTGGATGTGTTTTTGGGTAGTTTTGGCAAGTGGGTGGAGGTGAATGGTAATTTGGAGGTTGAGTATTGTAGGTATGGTAGGTGGCGGCAGGGCATTGATATTTTGGGGGTGAGGATTGATATGTGGGTGGAGGTATATGGTATTTGAGGGGAGACACAGGGCCCTCGCGCTACCATCACGACACCCTCTTCTTTGAAAGATCTCCTGATTGCAAAGCTTTATTCGTGGCCTGCTGCACCTCGAAATTAGTTACCATCCCACTCTTGATTCCTTCTTCTATCTTTTCTCCCAGCTTGATGATGTCCGAGAACTTGTGATTCTCAATGACCATCAACCTTTCATAGTACTGCGGATCTTGCGCTTTAACAAAGAACTTGTTCGTTTGTTCTTCTTCAAATGCTGGACTTACCTTTGCGGCCTCTGATCTCCAATGAGTAACATACTCGCGGAAGGTTTCTGTCAACTTCTTCTTTAGGTTTTGAATGTAGAAAATTCCTGGCACGTTTTACGTGTTGAACATGAATCTGTCCATAAAATATGATGACATACTTACCCAATTAACCCACATCTTTGGGTTTTGACTAATATACCAAGACAAAACATCTCCTTTAAGGCTACACATGAACAGTTTCATGTGAATTTTTTCATTCTACCTACTCCTACAAGCTAGTCATAGTATGTTCTTAGATGCACTTTCGGATCGTCAGTACCATCGAACATTTCAAACTTGGGAGGTTTGTAACCCTTTGGCAGTTCCACATCCGGCTGAATGCACAAATATGAGTAGTTTATACCTTTAACACCTTTCCCACCTTCAACAATCTAGACTCTCCTTAGTGAGTATCTTAAGTTCCTCCGCCATGTTTCTAATGAGTAGGTCCTTTTCAATTGTTTCGGGTATGCTACGGAGTGTGGGGTAAGGTTTCCATATAATCATATTGATTTGATGAGTTCCTGACACTTGGGTATATGGGTAGTCGTTGGTCAAGTTTTGGGGATCGGGAGTAGGTTGTGGTGCATTTTAGGGAGTGTGATAAGTAGTAGTTTGCGGGTATTGAATTGGATGATGATGGTATTGTAGAGGGGTTGGAACTGCTGGCGGGATAAGGTTCTGGGAAGGTGCAGGATTATGATACTGGTGTTGTGCGGGAGGATTCAGAACTATGGATGGTGGATTCTAATTGTGTGCGTTTTGTGGTGGTGTTTGGTTCTGGGAAGTCGGGTTTTGTGGCTAATGTCGAGAACATTGAGAGTAAGGGAAAGGTTTGCCAGATTTCGGACCTGCTCAAGCTCGCCCTATAGTTCCAAGATATTCTGCTCCAAACGTAAGAACAACTCATTCTATCCTGGAGTACTTCTACCATCTGAAGTTTCAACATTTTCCCCCACAGCAACATTGTCTTTCCCGATACCACTTACATCATCCATTTTCCCTTTGCCCATGCTTTTGATTTTTGGGTCGCTAGGTGGAGGAGGAGGGGAGGACCTCTGGATCTGGTGCGATATGCTGATGATGCCAGTATGCACAAACCAACCTTTTGGAATGGGAATAATCAAAAAAGAAAGAAAAAATAAAAGATAACCAAGTCAGTAAGGTGAAATAAAAGAGTATTCGCAATATTTAAACATGTTTCACAAAGTCGTGCAATAGTTTGCGTCCTAATTTAGGGACCTCATTGTGCCCGAGGTAGGCCTAAGCTATACATAGGCTTGGAGAAAATTGGTGCCAACGTTTGCTTCATTTCATTAATGAGAAAATGAGCCAAAACAATCTTTTACTAAATCGACAATAATATAGAAAAGTTACTAACGGCATTGAGCGTTGTTACATCGAAATCTATTGTAAGCTATAAAGCAATAAGGAACATCATCTCCCAATCTACTTGGTCCCTGAACAACCTTCTCCATTCTTGGCTCTCTTGACTCCATCAATCATGTTTCCTAAATCGCACTTATCCAGCAATAAGTAAGCTTTTTCTAGCTTTCCTCCTTCGTCGTCGTCCATGCCTTGACAATCCAAAAGTCTCTTTCCCATCTTCCCTTCTAGCTTCATCATTCCTTGTTCTAGGTATTCTAATCTTTCTGTTGACTTAGTGGCAATATCCTTCCATTCCAAATCGCCTCCATGTTCACTTTGTGTTGCTCCAGATGTTTAGCTTCGGACTCGAACACCCTTTTTCATTGCCTCTTGTACTTCACCTTTGCCTCAGCCACTTCGTCTATGACCCTATCCTTCAGATTGACTCCTAGTTCGGCATCCCCAGCTATATCGCCTTCTAGCCATGATAGATATTAATACATATGACCGACGTGCTACTTATCTGGCTCAATAGTTTCTCCTTCCACAATGACATTTTGGTTCCACATGCGTTGCGCTTCGAACTTGAACAGGATGACATCTCCCTTAAAATCTTCCATGTACTAGACCATGTTGGAAACCTGAGGTATGACTTGTCTCATTACCCTTATAGGAGCGTAAGGGTAGATTCCTTGTATCCCGACCAACACTAAGTGATTAGTTCCTTTTGATCTAATGATGAACTCACTACTAGGAAACCTGAGGTATGACTTGTCTCATTACCCTTATAGGAGCGTAAGGGTAGATTCCTTGTATCCCGACCAACACTAAGTGATTAGTTCCTTTTGATCTAATGATGAACTCACTACTAGGAAACCTGAGGTATGACTTGTCTCATTACCCTTATAGGAGCGTAAGGGTAGATTCCTTGTATCCCGACCAACACTAAGTGATTAGTTCCTTTTGATCTAATGATGAACTCACTACTAGGAAACCATTCAAACATCCAATGCACTTGCTCGTCTGTCATATTTCTAAAGAAATGCACCCAACTTAAAACATTTCCAGGCTTTGCAAACCTGTCTGGAATTAACGCCATAGTTGTTGGGTGATGGTTGGATATTAGTCATTTAGTGGACTCCGCAAAAGCTGTTGGTGATACTCACCCCTCTGAAAGTATTCTAGCAACCAGACTTATAGTAATAGATTGCAACCCTCGAAGTGTCCAAACCCATGCTTGCACCGAACTAAAGCATGGTATATCTCAGCTAATGTAATTGGGGTGATAATATAAGTTTGTCCTTCGATACCATCAATTAAGGTCCTGGAGACCATGGCTAAGCGAGTATGAATTATTCCCCCTTCATTGGAAAGATCAACAAACCCAGGAAGCAGACAATGAAAACATAAACCCAGCGATGCACCCATCCCAAATAAATAATGGCTAGCTCATCATGATGAAGACGATATGACTTGCTATTCCCATAGCGCTCATAAAGAAACTCGAAATGGATGTATGATTTCTTCATACAGAGTAGTTCATCATTCTTCTTAAAGACCAATATTTTCAGAAAACTGCGGGGAGTGCGATTCTCGGGTAGTAGCAGTCCCAGACTATCCCAAGGTAGCTTGGCAAAACCCCATATTTCTTCTAAGAGAAGAGTTATTTCTATATTTCCAAATCAAAAACCAACTCGTTTCTCATCCCAGAATATGGTAGCAGCTTCGATCAATTCCCTATTTGATTGAACGTTCATTAAAGATGCTAGGTTACAAAGTACTCTCCTCACATGATTCTTGTCACAAGGCGCAAGGTCTTTCACCAGCCAAGCAGTAAAGGCGGGATATTCTGGACCATACCAAAGCTAGGGATTTCGTGCTTCATTTTCTGCAAACAAATAAGAGTTATACCTTTCCCCTTTTAGATTCGACTACTTATGCAATAATGATCAACATGTTGGCACATTTTCTCCAAGTTATTCACATAACATGATAGTGTCCTTTGGGATTATGGAAATCCCTTGGACAAGGTTTATCTAAGCAGGCTGTTACGTTAATAACGCTTCAACCCATACTAGGTTTAGCATGATGCATATACATTTCAAGACGGACAGTGGTTTCTAGAAAGATATAGACTGATAAGGAAAGGCACGGGACCATCAACTGCACCGATGATCGACTAGTCTACTGCATAGAAGCCTTTTCGATTTAAAAGGGTTATTTCAGAAAAGCGAAAACACTCATCAAGCGCCACTATGTTGATAATTGGCACGAGTGGAATATGATGTGGACCATGCTTTATGCAGAAATAATAACACATTGCCAAGTATTTGCATGATAAAAGTACATAAAAGTAGTAAATAAAGTAGTAAAGGTGAACATGAAAAAAGGGAAAGGAAAAGAAATACAAAAGAGAAGTCAGTTTAGCTCATAAAAATGTGAGAGAACGTAATTAAATAGGTAGGTATGGGAGAGTCATTACATAGCAGTTTTAGACGAGATGAAGTTGATGGAGAGAGGTCATAGCAAATAAATGAGAATAACAGAACGGGTGTGCATGTAATAGCAATTTAAAACTGATAAAGGTGAATAAGGGAAGGGGAGTGCATGTAATAGTAGTTTAAAATAAATAAAGAATAAAATAAAGGAAGTAATCCACACAGGTTAATTCCGTCATGGTAAGAGCCTAAGTATATCCCTAGTAGAGTCGCCATGTTGTCGCGCCTCATTTTCTCAAGAAAGAGGGTTTTGGCGTGTGACAACTCTTTCAAATGAGGTATTGAAAGAGAAGAGTCTCCACCTAATGATTTTTTAGGTACGTTAGGGCACCTATTTGCAAATAACTCTGTTTAACTAGTCAATGCTACCAAATATCGGGTAAGGACTCAAATTACCTCAAAGAAAAGGTGCTAGGCACTCTTCGTGGTCCACAATTGTGGGTCCCGACCGAACTTTAAACTATGTGGATCATGTAATTAGTCTAGGTGATCAAATAAATAAAGAGAAATTTGGAAGTCGAAAAAAAGTCTTATTAGCACATGAGAATCCGTATAAATCTTAACGACTACAAGGATATAACCATATTGATCTATATTAAATGACTAAGTGTAAATAACAAGTATATAAAGAAAGGGGGTCCTAGGTTTTTTAGCCTAGAGGATCACCCCGTGCAATATAAATAATACTTCACAACTCCCTTAAGGTAGGGGTTGCTCATATTATTGAGTAGGCACAGACCTAAACTCGACTCAAGTATTAGAGTATACCAATTACAAGCTTCAAACTCATATATAGACCCATACCAGGCAGAACTGGAGGACTCACTCACCTAGCAGTGGCAGATGAACAACTTAACCAAACAACTACTCACTAAATTAATTAAGAAAACTATAAGTCCACACACTTAGTTCATAGAGATATAGCTATCAGCGGCCATAAGCTAAAGGCACATAGACAAGATAAAATTAAACTGGAAGGCACACGAGACATATATGAGGCAGGTTCATGTTTGTATTTCCAAAAAAAAAGTTTAGAGTCACAATATTGAGCAATACGAGCTAGCAAGCCACTCCAAACAGAGTTTCAAAGTAAAGCATGATTCAGAACCAACCTAAAGAACTTCAAATGACAGTCTAGCATAATCATAAATAGGAAGCAAGTAGAATACAATCTTCACATTAACGTTTTAGCATGAGTCTAATGACAATATGGTTACAAACAGCATAGCAACATACTAGTGACATAGTTTCGCAATGTGATGACCCAAAAGGTTATCCCATATATTTCTAGCTAATTCTATATTCCGAGGTCATGAAAACCTCCTTCTATCTCACCTCGATTCACATGTGCAGCCCGGACGTGTAGTCGGGAAGCCTTTATGTGAAAAATTGATAAAAAAGATAATTTTGTATTTGAAATTGAATAAACTTGATGTGGGTCAATTGTTTTGGTAAACGGGCCCGGACCTATGATTTGACGGTCCCGGAGGGTCCGTAGGAAAATATGGGACTTGGGCGTATGCTCGGAATCGAATTTCGAGGTCCCAAGTCCGAGTTATGAATTTTTAAAAGAAATTGTTTTCTGAAAAATATAAGAGATTTTGAAAATGAAATTCTATGCGAAACCTATGGTATCGGGCTCGTATCTTGTATCTAGAGCCTAGTACAGGTTCGATATAATATTTTTGTCATATCTGTAAAGTTTGGTAAGAAACGGACTTCATTAGATGTGATTCGGACCTTAATTGCAAAATTTGATGTTTAAAGAAGTTTTGAAGAATTTCATTGATTTTTGGTTTAATTCATCATTTTAGTGTTGTTTTATGTGGTTTGAAACCTCGAGCGAGTCCGTGTTAGGTTATATGACTTGTTTGTGTGATTAGGCAGGGTCCCGGGGGCCTCGGGTCTGTTTCGGATGGGCTACAGGTCATTTTCTTCCAACTTTGAAGTGTTGTCGTCTTGTGTCTGAAGTCCTTCATCGTGATCGCAGTGCTTCCTTCGCGATCGCGATGTGTCTTTGCTGGTCGCCCAAAAATTTCCTCTTTGCGTTCGCGTAAAGGCCTTCACAATCGCGTAGCTCCACCTTTTTCCCTACTGCGTTCGCGTGAGCATCTTCCCGATCGCGTAATACAACCCAGGCAGCCTTCCTTTTTCCTCTTCGCGTTTGCATAACTGCATTCGCGATTGCAGAGGATAAACCTACTCCTTATACGCGATCGCATAAGTTATTCCTCTATCGCATAGAGCATTTTAAGCCAGTACCATTTCCTTCTACGTGATCGCGTCTCATTTTCGGGGTTAAGCCATTTTTAACATATCTTGACTTCTAGAGCTCGATTTTGGGCGATTCTTTGAGGGTTTTCCACACAAATCTATTGGGTAAGTGTTCTTCCACTATAATTAATTATATTTCATGAATTAGTTCTTGTTTCCATCATTTTAATTGTGTTTTGGGTTGAGGAAGTTGTGGGTTTTGAAAGAAAACTTCAAAAATGTAAAATCATTTTTTGAAAGACCAAATGTTATCGGAATTGGATAAATTTAGTATGGGTGAACTCGTATCAGAATGGGTAATCAGAATTTGTAAAAAATTTCAGGTTCCAAGGTGCGGGCTCGTGGTCGACTTTTGGGTCGATTTTTATAATTTTGTAAAGATTGAAACTTTATTATTTGGAATAGTTCCTTATACGTTTTATGTGTATTTTGAAGTAGTTTTAGTTGATTGTGAGACGTCCGGAGGTCTTTCCGCCCGAGAAGTCTATTTTTGAGTACCGGGTTGTCGTCCTTGAGGTAAGTATCTAGCCTAAACTTGTGTGGGGGAACTACCCCTTAGGATTAAGTCTTCTTTGTTGATTATAGTCCATGTATACGAGGTGACGAGTGCGTACTCGGACTTATTTGCTAATAGATTGGCCTTTTAGGATTCGTAAGTTCTTATGTTACCTGTGTATGAATTGTAATTGTTACGTTTGAATCCTTGGTTGTTTATTTCATCCTTTCCTGCTTAGATTAGAATTACTTACTTTTGGATTCCATTGTTTGATATTTGATCTTAATTGACTTAAGTGAATATCTTACCGCTCTTATCTTCATGCTATACTTGCTTCCTAAAACTGCCAAATTGACTATACTAGTGTTATCTAGCTTTATAGTTGTTTAGCGGTAGTTAGAATATTCATTCGTTGGTTTCAAACATGCACGTGAGTCTTACATTGTGCTTTATATGATTTTTCCCTTATGTGTTACTTGGACCTAGTTGATAAACATTTATGTTGTTGGTGTTTTCTTGATGTTTCTTATTATTGGGCCCTTGTTTGAGCTGAGCTTTATTTTGTAAAGTTAACTATTTAGGGGAGATTGGTTATAGTTGTTTCCCTTGCCGGGATGATGTTGTTTTCGTTGTTGACTCCCTTGCCGGGATGTTATGATTTATGCGTCTTATTGTTGATTTCCGGATGTTGTGATTTATGGTTCTTATTGTTGATTTCCGAATAATGTGATTTATGGTTCTTGTTGTTGATTTCCCTTGTTAAATTGTTGTTTATGTTATTTTAGCACTAGAGGAAATTTTGTGCCGAGTGTTTGTGAGATTATGCACGACGGGACATTTCGTGCCGAGTGTTTATTTATTTATTGAACGAGGGGACATGTTGTGCCGAGTGTTTATGAGGTTATGCATGAGGGGACATTCCGTGCCGAGTGTTTGTGAGGTTATGCACGAGGGGACATTCCGTGCTGAGTATTTATTTATTTATTGCACGAGGGGACATTCCGTGCCGAGTGTTTGTGAGGTTATGCACGAGGGGACATTCCGTGCTGAGTATTTATTTATTTATTGCACGAGGGGACATTTCGTGCCGAGTGTTTATTTATTTATTGCACGAGGGGACATTCCGTGCCGAGTGTTTGTGAGATTATGAACGAGGGGACATTCCGTGCCGAGTGTTTATTTATTTATTGCACGAGGGGACATTCAGTGCCGAGTGTTATTTATTTATTGCAAGAGGGGACATTTCGTGTCGAGTCTTTGTGAGGTTATGCACGAGGGGACATTATGTGCTGAGTGTTATTTATTTATTGCACGAGGGGACATTCTGTTCCGAGTGTTTGTGAGGTTATGCACGAGGGGACATTCCGTGTCGAGTGTTTATGCATTACTATTTTCGTTGTTCCTGTTTGCTATTTACTGCACTTGTTTTGGTGAGGATGAGAGTAAAAGCACAAAGGGTGATGTCGTGCACTTGTCTTTGTACTTTTTTCCATTGTTTTAAATTTGGATATTCCTACTGATCTCTTACTCCAATTATTCGCAAGATTTGATATTCCTCTTGTACTGCATGGCAAATTTATGAGTTACGGACTGAGTTCCGGTGGATAAATCTTGAGGAGATTTTGATCAAGGGATTTTATTGAAAAGTATTATTGAAAAATCAATGGTTTTGAAATGATTATATTTGAATTACTTTTACGTCGAAGGTATATTTGAAAAGCATTAATCTTGCCTAAAATGATATTTGGAAGTCTTTTATTGAGAAAGCATCCTTGGGAAGTTTCGTATTTTGAAAGAAACTATGTTTCACATAATTCTCTCTACTAAATATACTTATATCTACTTTTGGAGAAAGTATGTTTTCGAAGGAAACACTTCCATAGAAAAATGATTTTATTTGCAAAAGTTTTTCATATGAACTGTTGTTTAAAGATTTCTACCAGTTACGGATTTTAATGGCTAAGGCCCGATGTGAACGAACCGACGTGGAGTTGAGTAATTGGTGTTATGTATTGTATTGTGTTTCCTTTCGATTCGGCTTGTTTTGTTGTCCTTCTTTCCGTGTATTTCTCTTTTGTTTTGCGATTGATTTCTGTAATTTTCTTCCGCTTTATATTGTCATTGTCGTAAATTATTCCGTGAAGCCTTAGGTAGATGTAACGTTCGGTCATTTCTATATTCATGTTATTTATTTTGTAGACCAGTGGTGTCTTGACTAGTGGTCGTCACTACTCCACCAAGGTTATTCGTGATACTTACTGGGCGCCATTGTGGTGTGCTCATACTACACTCCTTCACATTTTTGTGTGCAGATCCATGTTTATATTGTAGTAGTTGTGTGGATGATTGTCGAGGAGACTCAAGGTAACCTGTTGTTACGTTCGCGGACGTCAGAGTCACCTTCTTTGTAGTTATTAATCATACACTATTGTATTTATTTCCAAACAGATGCACTTAGAAGTTGTAGAAGATTCGTAGAGCTTATGACTTGTATTACCAGTTTTGGGAAAGTTTGTACATTCTGTTGAAACTCTATATCGAGACCTGTTAGTTTTCCTTTATTATTGTGGTTATTCAGTAACTGTTAGGCTTACCTAGTCCCTAAGACTAGGTGCCATCACGATAACCAACGGAGGAAAATTTGGGTCGCGACACGCTAACATATCAATTAATTGAACATGAAACTTAACATGATGAGAATGGATGAAAGCACAAGGATTCTAAAGAAGCTTATGGTAGGTAAAAGAATAAATCAGTTCTACGCTAACAAGACAAGAAGATATGAGGACTCATATCAGTTGACCACACATAAGAGAAGAAGCCAAACATTTATCCTACAAGTCTTAGGAAATGCTAGAGACTACATGATTAACAATTCAAGAAATACAATCATCAGAGTTACAAATAGCAGAGAAACATATTTGGCTAGATATTAAGACAGTGTTGTACATTGGGATGGTCAGTGATTAATTTGCAGGGTAACAATAGATTACACATAAACGGTTCAGCAGAAAGATACTTATTAAGGCAAATTCTAGGCAAGCATTAACTCCATAGGAGTTTCAATGCGAGTGTTCAAAGGGAGGTATGAGAAAGGGTTCGATACTAAACGGTCAATGTAGGAATTTAAGCATACATAAACATGACAGCATCAAACAAGCATAAGAGCCCAGAATTCTTCCATATTGACTAACATAAATGAACATATGCAAATATATACGAGTTCTAATGAGGGATTGCAGAAGAAACATAAATCAAGGTTCGTACAATATCATATTTTCTCAGAAAGGTTCACATAACACAGGTGTTCAGAATCATGAACACAATCAGGAAAGAAATATAGTTGTGAGGGTTTGAACACTCACCAATTTGCAGATTTAACAACAAATAGAGGAGAATCACCAAGTTCCAGCAGCAAAGTAAGAACAACAATAAAAACTCCAAACCCTAGTGCGCTAGATTTCACCGGATGTTCGAACGAGCCCTGAGTAGTGCTCACACTAGGGAGGTAGATAGAGAGGATTCTAAAGGCCTTGGCTTTCAGCCAACCAAGCACCCAACTTTTAGAATAGTATAGAACGAGTGAGAGTGAGAGAATAACAGTGATTAAGGTGATTAAAAAGTTCCTCCAAAGGGAAAATTAGGGAGGGGTTATATAGTGGTGGAAATCGAACAAGAAAACATGGAAAACAATTAATCAATCACAAAATAAGGAAATAATATCACATGCAATCAGTAATAGAACTAGAAAAGGAGAAATCGAAATTTCAAACCCTAGTTGAGTCCAATGGCCATTAATCTGGTCAAAAATGCAAGAATCGTTCATTGTAGAGTATATATAGGTGAAATATCGCCAGATCTTCCCAAAATCGGAGTCGATCGAGCCTTCTCTTGAAAGGAGTTCTTGCCAAAAATAGAGCAAGAACTAAGTAACACCATAGATGTGTACACAATAGCAAAGTATCACAAAATGGGTAAGTAAATCATGGATTGATTCCATTTTTAGGTTGGAATCGAAGAGAAATCAGGAGGCGACCGCTAGGGTTTCTCGGAAGAGGAAAGGAGTTGGGAGGTTTTTAGGTCGGCTAATAGGGGAAAATGGACTTAGGGTTAAGGTCATGTGGATATAAGGAAAGGTTGGAAATTATTATGGGTCACTGATCATTGGAGATCAACGTCCAGGATTGAAAAGGAAATGAGGTGGGTCATTTAAATGGGTACCGACCGGCTTAATTAAAGGGGTTGTTTAGTTTGGGCGGGGGAATCGGGCTTAGAGGGTTTGGACGTTTGGACTATTAAATTGGTCCAGAATTGGCTCCAATTTAGGCTACTAATTAAATACACGAAATAAATTATGAAAAATATTTATAAAAAGCAATTAACAAATAGTAAAAGTAATATTTATTTAGTAAGATGCTTTAAAATAATAGTTTAACATTTAAAAATATAAAAAAATGCTATTTTGAGCACAAATAATATAACAATATGTGATTATGCACAACATATAGGCTATTACTGTAAAATTGTATAAAATAGCTTAAAATGCAAATATAATTATATAAAATAAAGTAAAATATTCTAAAATATATATGTGGATGCAAATAATAACTTTGGATGATTAAGTTCTCATAAAATAATTTAAAGAGATAATTAACATGTATTCAAGTAATTTAAATGCTAGAAAATCAATTTTAAAGCTTTAAAATTATGGAAAATTATAGAAAATATTTGTATAACTCTTGCAAATTGGTGATGATGCAGCAATGATATTTTATGACATTTCTAAAAAATGAGGTCAAAATTGGGTACCAACAATACCGGTCGAAGTCAGGGGGCCCAACCTAAGATACTCCAACGAAAGCGGACCCAATAACGATGAAAGCAGAAGGTAGGAGCTCGACGAAGTCGAAGAATGAAGAAATATGGCCTACGTAAGGATGATCGCCCAAACACAACAAGCAGAACGCTATTATAACAAAAAGGCAAAGATCAGGCGACTCAAAATCGGGGACTACATGCTTAAATCTAAAACACAAGCGAGCAAAGATCCACGGGAAGGTAAACTAGGAACAAATTGGGACGGACCGTACAAAATCACGACAACAGAATCACGGCAATAGCAAACAAAGGGCCCTTCCAACTAGAAACAATGAAAGGAAAACTACTACCAAACAACTAGAATATTGCACATCTCAAGTACTTCAACTTATTAGAGATAAAGCGTCCCCAAAGTCGTACTCTTTTTCCCTCACCTGAGTTTTGTCTCAATTTGGTTTTCTCAAGGAGGTCTTTAATGAGGCGACGGAGGGGACACTTCAGGTTGAAGTGCGCACAGGCAGAAACACATGACGATTAGTTCATTGCTCGACCTCTTAAGACTTCTCCAGGTCGACAAATGAAAGGACTAGCTAGACTGGGACCGGAAAGCCAGCCAACGCAACAAAAAATATATGTAAATTTCTCCACGTGTATGAACAAAGCTAATGTATGAAGTTTATTTCTATTTCTCTAAATGTACAACCAAGGAAACGTTGCCTTAAAGTTCACAACATCGACAAATGTTGCACCTAGAGGCATACAAAACAAAGCATATGTTATATTCTACCTCGTTCGACTTAACACCTAACTGGCCCTCGACCATAAATAAATCTAGGTTATATACTACCTCATTCAAACTAACACCTAACTGGCCCTCAACCATAACTAAATATAGATTATATTCGACCTCGTGCGAATTAACAGCTAACTGGCCCTCAGCCACAACTAAATATAGGTTATATTCGACCTCGTTCGAATTAACACCTAACCAACCCTCGACCATAAATAAGTATAGGTTATATTGGACCTCGTTCGAATTAACACCTAATTGGCCCTCGGACATAACTAAAGTTAGGCTATATTCGACCTCGTTCGAATTAACACCAAAATGGCTCTCGGCCATAACTAAGTATAGGTTATATTCGACCTCATTCGAATTAACACCTAACTGACCCTCGGCCATAACCAAGTATTGGTTATATTCAACCTCGTTCGAATTTACACCTAACTGGACCTCGACCATAACTAAATATAGGTTATATTCGACCTCGTTCGAATTAACACCTAACTGGCCCTCGGCCATAACTAAGTATAAGTTATATTCAACCTCATTCAAATTAACACCTAACAGGACCTCGGACATAACTAAATAGAAGTTATATTCGACCTTCTTCGAATTAACACCTATCTGGCCCTCGGCCGTAAATAAACATATGATATGTTCGACCTCGTTCGAACTAACATCTACTAGCCATCGGCCTTGATCAAGATTAGGTTTTGCTTCGACCTCGTTAAAACTAACTCCTGCTGACCCTCAATTGTAGTTCTACTGAGCATATGTATTTTAGCTAAGTGATCACGATTAATAAAACCAAGTGACAAAATCAAAAATCCTACACGCACGAACCGAAGAATAATGAATCAGGTACAAATAACAAAATTGGCATTTCATACTTAGAATATTTTTTATAAAGGCTCATAAAGCCGCCTACAAAAATGTACAGGTTTATGATACCATGTTGTCACGAACCAAAATCCATAAGTTCGTGATGGCGCCGGACATCATTGTCAGGCAAGGCAATCATTACTTAATTGAAAAAAAAATCGATTTTAACATTTATGAAAAACATTTCCTTCTGCTTTATTACATATTAACTAAATAAAATTTGTTAAGTAAATACAATGGTTTAAATAGTCCTATTTTAACAAATATATCCCAACACATCCCAGAACCCGGTGTCACAAGTACATGAGCTATTTTTTTCTAAGAATTTATACAATCATCACAAAGCCTGTCCGAAATACAAATTGGATAAGGAAATCTGAAATGAAAATAAATACAGTATGAGGGAGACTCTGCGGATCGACTCTGGATGGTGCAGCTCACCTAAGTCTCCAAACCAGCCATGTCACTATGAAATTACCTGTGCAATAAAAACGCACAGCAAGCGTAGCATGAGTACAAAAATAATGTGTACTCAGTAAGTCGCCCGCCTAACCTCAGAGAGGTAGTGACGAGGGGTCAAATTAGACACTCACTAAGGTCCAACAAATTAATTTAATTGCATATGATGAACATGGTAGGCATGTAAAGGTAATAAAGCAGCAAACATATATAAGGCACTGAAATCCAAATAAATACTGAAAGTAAATAAGCAGTTACTACTTCCCCATTTTCCCCCAAATATCTTAAATAAACAAATTTCTTCTTTGTTTTTCCCCGAATATCTTAACTAAACAATTGCTTCTTTATTTTCCCTCAAATATCTTATCACTTCAAAATCATGAAAACATTTAACAATTCAGCATGCGCATACGGGATAAGGACAACCGGCTTAAGCCATCCTAATAATTATCTTTGTGCACTGCCAAGGGTCGAACGGCCCGAACCATAATATTTCTTTCAATCTCGCTGTGGCGTACGGCCTGCTCCCATGAGAGTGGGGGAAATAACACTCCGCTCGCGGAATGTAAATTGCGAAGCGGTCACATGCAATCATGCACAATCAACAGTCCACCCCGACTACGTCGGGAAAACAAATACTCAAGTAAATGATAGGTTTCTCTTTTAAAAACCACGAAATAGTATTTAAATCCATTTTCGAAATTCACTTGCCAGGTTTTTATAATGTTTAATAATATAACCTTATCCGGAAATACAATTGCCCGTGAAGGAAATCAATTCTCTTTTTTAGATGATTAAGAAAATAAACTCTAATCTTTCTTAGTCATTCAATTTCAATTTCGATTATATTAGCAGTCTAATATTACAGACAAGATCACAGGTACAATAGGTAAGGCATGCTTGTGGGTCCTAGGCTACCCGGACATGGCATAATAGTAGCTACGCACGGACTCCCGTCACCTCGTGCATACGTATCCCCCGCAGATAGTAACACATACTTAATTAGTTCACCTGGGGGGACAATTGCCCCTTGCAAAGTTACAAAAGGAGACTTACCTCGCTCCGAAATTCCATAACCGGCCTCCAAGCCCTTCTAATGACTCAAATCGTTGCACAACGCTCTGAAACTATCCAAACAACGACAAACCAATGAAAATATACTCTAATATTCGCAACAATTTCAAATTATATAATTTCCCAACTCCGCTCAGTGAAAAGACCAAAATGCCCTCGGGCCCACGTGCCCGGAATCCAAGATTTCTCGAAGATACATTCTACCCATAGCTTTACTAGTTCAAATATACAATTTAGTTTAAATTCCAGGCTCAAATTCATGGCTAAAACCCCAAATTACCATTTTCTAGGTTCCTTTAAGATTTCCCAATTTCCTACCAATTTGCATGTCTAATCCATACATATAATTTTGTATTTAACTTAAAAACAGGAGGAATTTACATACCTTGATATGCATGATGAAAATCCGCCTTTGAAGCCTCCCAAAATAGCCATGCCAAGATGAAAGTAGTGAAGAAATGGTTAAAATTTCGCATATAAACTAATCTGCCCAGGCCCCAATTAGTCTCTGCGTTTGCGACACCCTGAACGCGTTCGCATAGCCTCCTCGAGCCAATACTCCGCGCTCGCGGTCCCCTCCCCGTGTTCGCATAGGCCAAAGGGCCCCCAGGCCTCCAGCTCCCCTTTCCTCTACGTGTTCGCACACCTGACCCCCCCATTTGCATAGAGATCACAACCCAAGCCAAACCAGCAGCCCTCAAAATTTCTTCTATGCGATCGCAGACAAGGGACCGCGATCGCATAGCACACCAGATACACCAGAAGACAGCAACATCAAAACAGAGAAAAATGGTCCGAAATTGCCTCGAAACACACCCCGAGGCCCCCGAGACCCCGTCCACATCACACGAATCGGTCCCATAACATCCCACGGACTTGCTAGAGGCCTCAAATCCCATCAAAAAATGCCGAAATCATGAATCGCACTCAAACTCAAACTTTATGAACTTAGAAATTTCCAACTTTTACATCCGATGCCGAAACCTATCAAATCATGTCCGATTGAACCCAAATTTTGCACACAAGTCATATTCGACATACGGACCTACTCCAACTTCCGGAATCGCATTCCAACCCCGATATCAAAATTTTCACTTCCGGTCGGATTTCTCAAAAACCTTCAAATTTCTATCTTTAGCCAAATGACTCCAAAATGACCTATGGACATCCAAATTCACTTCCGATCGAGCTCCCAAATCCAGAATCACCATACGAATCTATTCCCAAACTCAGAATCCCAAACGGACATGAACATCACTAAAATGCGCTTCAGGACAAACGTAGGAAATTTCTTCAAAAATGCTGACTTCCACAATATGCATCGAAATGGTCCCGGGTTATCCAAAATCTGATCCCGACATACGCCCAAGTCAGAAATCATCATATGAACCTACATGAACCTTCAAATCCTGATTCGGAGGTCGTTTCCTCAAAATTCCAATCTTTGTTGATTCTTCCAACTTGAACTCTAAACTTTTCGGAATTCAATTCCGACCACACCTACAAGTCATAATACCTGACATGGAGCTGCTCATGACTTCAAACCGCTAAACAAAAGGAGGGTAAAAGAAAAACTACTGATTGCTGTCAGGCCCAGCTGCGCCATCGACTTGATCACCTGAACCATCCCTATTTGCCCCTTCACCATCACCACCACCCTCAAGATATGTATCCTTATACCAGGCGTCTTCTTCAATCTGGTCCATGCCCGTATCTCCCTCATCATCATCGGCCTTCGATGTAGCAGGATCATAACCACAAGCAACCCGATCTTCACGTGGTTTAACACGAACATCTTCGAAGAGGGCTTCTAAAGCGGTGCCCACCCTCATCAGGTCTCTAAATACATCCAGGTGGGCCTCGTCGTGAATCCATTCCTTGTACAAATCTCGAGGAACATCAAGAAAATCAAATGTGCGGAAAGACGACTGTCGATCCAGTAGTTGGGCCTTCTCGGCCTCAAGAGTAGTGACTCGATCGCAAAGGCTATAATCCTCTTTCTCTAACTCTCCAATCCATTCATCAAGCCGCTCTTCTTTGAGCATGGCCATCTCCAAAGCACTCTCTCACTTAGAACGAAGAATACAAATCACGATCTCCAAATCCTTCGCCTTCCTTATATCACCTGACTGAGCCAACTCTGCCTTCTCGAGGTCCATTGCCTTCTCGGGGACCTCGACACTCAAAGCATCCACTTTGAATTGACATTTCTCAAGCTCGACGCGCAGTGAACCACCTGAGCTTGGAGATCGCCACATTGGGCCTCAATTCCCCTGCTAACCTCAAGCTCTTCTTCCTTATTCCTTAACATCCCCTTAAGAACGCTGCATTTTTCGATGACCCTCCCCAGATTGTCATCTTTCTCCTTTAGTTTATCTCGTATAGCCTGGAAATTGCCGCTCTCGTCGAACCGCCTACAAATTTCTTGGTGCTTATCGCAGTACTCACGATACTTTCACTTCAACTTCATAAAAATAGCCTTCTGCCTCTTCTCTCTTCGGGCGCTTTCAATTTACAAAATTACGGTCTGCTATCACAAAAAGAGAGAGTGAAACACATGAACCTCTCCGTCAACATAGGCACTAAGACAGATCAAAAATCTGAATAAAGCAGATAAGAAAAAGAAGCCCAAAATTTTTTTTACCCTAAAAGCGAGGTCGGGTATGCTCCTCCATAAGGTGATATCATCCTACTCCGCAACAGTTACACCCTCCATGTCAAAATAAAGGGGACCAAGAGCAGGGGCCAAGTTCTCCGTGTTTTTCAGTAGATCACAGTCCATTGGTATCGTGATGGTCTGCGTAGACCCCTCTAATATCACCTCGAGCTGGGCGAACCCCTCCTCCATCATCCTCATTTCATCGGCATCGAGATCATAACTCTCTCGTAGGCATCCTCGGCAACATCTATGACCTTCGTGTCGACCGGCGATGGAGAGTCATTAGGTGGCCGCAAAGTCGATAGTGGATCCCGCTGCAAATTATCAGAAGCCATAGCGGTTGACCCTTCAGCTCTTACCTCCGCAAAGGGAAGAAGTATGCCCTCTATGACTTCCACTGATGTTGGGATGTCGGATGCCCACTCGACATCGTCCTCATGTATAGTGGTCGCCATTTTTCGGATGACGAAATCGTCCATTATCGAATCTACAACCCGGGCAACCCCCATCACCAACGTCAATCGATCTCCTCTTGCGGGGCACCAAATTCCCATCGCTCGGCGGAGATTCCTCTTCCTCGTCCATCAGATGGTATAAAGGGAAGCCGGAAGCCCCGCTGTTAAGATATTTACAGACGGAGAAGAAGAAGATGGTGAAACAGTGATAGTCAGAGTCGAAGACCGAACAGATCTAGCCGTAGTCGAGCAGGGAACGGAAATGGAGGGTGATTAGTTCTAACCTCGGTGCAGAAGGAATAGATGCCGAAGAGGAGGCAGCCTCCTCTTGCAGAATGAAAGGGGGAAGCTCTCGACCTCCTCAAAGGTCCCCGTCCTGAAGAAGAAAGAACCAAAAACGGTTATCACCATCGGCAGAAGCAAACTAAAAGAAATAAACGACTAAAAGGCCAAAGAACAAAAAAAAAAAAACTAGCACATCGGTCGAGGGAGGATGAGGCCCAAACTTCTTAAGAAAGCTCGGCCACTCGCGAATTCCCACGGTACGAGGGAGAACTCGACCAACCCAATCAGAAATATCCCCGACCAAAGAAGGGGGCGTAGTATTGGCTGCATATGAAAGGGAATCCGAGTTCAGGATCTGCGACCAAAACAAGTAAATCGAATGATTTAATGAAGAAAGGATCAAACGCTTAC
The DNA here is from genome assembly GCA_005239525.1 of Nicotiana knightiana. NCBI lineage: Eukaryota > Viridiplantae > Streptophyta > Magnoliopsida > Solanales > Solanaceae > Nicotiana > Nicotiana knightiana. The sequence goes on from MDKJ01022000.1 coordinate 48,044, forward strand.
GAGTGTAATTCCCGATCTCGGGAAAGCCGTCCGCGTTCGCCACCATGTCTTTGGTTCTGACGAATAATAAATTGTGCCAGAACTGGCGGTTCACCTTATCGTCTATCTTCACCACCAAGCATTTTCCCCTCGATGGCAAAGATTTAACATCGTCCCCCTATAGAAGCTAGGGGCGAAGAGATGAATCATATTTCGTAGCGTGACCTCGACCGCGGACAGTTCCGCAAATTTAGTAAACATCCTAATAAGCCTGTAAATATATGGAGAAAGCTGCGCCGGGAAAACACTATAGTAATGGCAGAACTCCTCCGCCACTGGGGGAAGGGGAAGAGTGTAGCCAAAATGAAAAGGGTAAGCTTAGAACGCATAATACCCAGGACGGTGGGCTTGCGCTGCATCCCGCTCTGCAAGAATAAGATCAACATGAGCGGGAATGTTGAATTTAACCCTAAGCTCTACTAGATCGGCCTCTTTCATTGTCGACTCGAAAACCTCGTGCTCATCTTCAGGTGCTTTTGAGAAGTCAGACCTAACTTTTCCGCCACAAGGAACTATCTCCTCAACCGTGGGGAAGTTCTGATCATCAATAATATCTGGAACACCCACAACATGAGGAGGCTTAATCACCGCCAACGGGACCAGTTTATTTCCCTCACCAGGACCAAAAGACACGTTGGCCATAGTTCCAACAAAAGAGAGGATATTTAAGTGCAGCAGGATTGGAAGCAACTGGGATTGCCGGAACCAGGAGAGTAGACACACAATAATGAAGCAAGGAGAAGAAGACACAGGGATTCAATATGAAGAATGTGCAAAACACGAATGAATATCCTCATCTCTCTATTTATAAGAATTAAGGCGTCAAAACCGAGAAATCAGGCCATTATATCACGGCACTAGTATCGAAACGGCAGGTGTACGGGAAACTATGCAAAACATCGGGAAAATGTGCCATAATGACGCATGATGTCATGACGTCATTCTAAAGTAGAAACGATGTGACCTCGAAAGTCACGGCTCACGGGCTCACGAAAGGTCACGTCATCATCTCGTCTAAAATGTCACTACTCGACCCGCTCGCCCAATTTTGCAACCACGTTAAACAGAGGGACTAACTGTATAGATCGAAATCTGTCTCAATACTTAGGGCAAAATAACATCGAGAAAAGAGTCAATCAAAGTCAACCAGGAGATAGCGAGGCTCGTGATCGAGATGCAAATGATGGTCGATGGCAAGCACCGCAAAAAGAGCTGTAACGGCTAGTTTATTAGAATAGGGAATTAAAGAGAATATTTTATTGAATATTCTCTACACTTGTACTACTAGGGTTTACTGGGAGTATGTCCCATGTAAGCAGAAAAAAGATAATGAATAGAGGCATGTGATATTCATTGTGATAAGAGCAGACTTTGCTAAAGATTCTCTCTCTTGTAAATATACAAAGACTACCTTTTTATCAAGATTCTTGTTCATATTATTCGATATTTTTTCTCCAGATCCGAGAATAGTTTGAATTAGTTTTGGATTTATCTGTCATTCATCATTGTCAGGAGGAACAATCATCAATCATATTTACTTAAATGTCATTTATTGCTATTTATTCCTAGTTATACCTCCATTATTGCTCATACTTTATGAATATTTAATGTTTGTTATTGTCAACCCCTTATTGGATTTGTCCCACCTTATACACGTTTTCAGGATCTATATCTAGATATATTATCATTAACTAGGTTTAACTCATTATTACATAAATATAATAATTATAGCCGAAAATTATACTTTTTGGTCAAACGCATATAAATTCATTTGGTGTACTTCCAATTTTCCAGTAAAATACATTAAGCTGAAAATATATATATGGACAGGGCCTCAAGGGCTAGTAGCTATTTGAAAACGGCTTCCGGATCAGTGTTGTCCTGGTATAAATATGCTCGCAAGTTATATTTGTGAAAGAATTCGAGCATACAATCCAAAACTTTGAACCAATGAGTCTCACAAATTAATGATTCGATGCACTGAATTGAAAGAGAGAGCACAAAGTCCTTAAGATCCGATGGAAACGTTAACCAATGTGCGTGGTACATATCATGTGTGAAGAAATGAAAATCCAGCTCAGATTGATAGAGTAGTAGCTTTGATACCAAATGAAAGAATAATATTAGTATGCAATTCAAAATTTTAATGCAGTAGTTCAGGAAAGCTATTTAGAAACGGAGGGAGTATACAAAAAAGCCATAAGACAGAAATAATTATGGGGAAACAAGTAAGGTAAATGTACAAGCTGGGCAAGTACTACAAAACTGGAAAGAATGAAAGTGAAATACTATATGTTAATATTTCAATTTCCTATCCTGTTTATGTTGATATGCTTCTTGATGTGTGACGGGAATGCCTCAGCAGAAGATCTCTAAATGACTTCTCCATTTCCTCTGAGATTTTCTGTTGTGTTATACAATTTGGACCTTCCTTCGGGCCTGTTATACAAAACAATTATGTCACACCATGAACTATTCATCAACTGGAGTAATTCCATATTGCATGCAACGTTCTGCATTCCGGTCCTACATCCTAATTGAACTGTCATTCTATTCTACGCTAGTATTTGTTTGGCACAGAGCTCTTTTATCGTAGAATTAGACCTTATCTATCAGTTGTGTGGGGTTTGCTGCTCAGTTGAATAGCCGCTATTCAGCAAATTTGGAAATTGTTGGGCGACGGTAGATTAATGTCTTGTCATCACCTTCCTCAAAATCAAGTCCATTCTCACTATACACCACTTCATCAATTGTTGTTTTTTCATCAACATAACTCTCTTCAATTTCGGATGACTTAACTAGTGAATATTCTCCGCTTACAGATGATGCATCCAACGCTAAGAGTTGCATCTCGGAATCAATCAAAGCTTCCATTTGAGCCCTCTCCTTATCCCTTGGATAGGTGCAATAAAGAAATGAGTAAATAACACAACATAGCGCCATTGGAGTTCCTATTGCAGTGAACAATGCCTTTGCCAAAGATGTTGCATTTTCTCTGTCTGTAGCAATACTTTCAGCACCTTGAGCAACTGGTCTATAACCATAAACATTCTGAGACAGTAGTCCAACAACAGGAGGAGCAAATGATGATAATACAGATTCAAAAGATCGGTCCAGAGCATAGACACTTGTTCGTGACTGCTCAGGTACTATCTCTGCAAAAATTGGACTGTTGGTGTCTCATTAGAACCCTCTGCAGTTTTCATGATAAGTATAACAAATAAACACACTCTTTGCTCGAAAAGATGAACCAGAAAAAAATAGGCGGAAGGAAGCAATAGCAATAAGCAGTAACAACGACAAGATAGTAGGAAAACAGCATGTAATACTTCTTTTTAGTATGACCAGATAATATAAAGCACTAGTTGATCAGTTCATTGGCCTAAATATTAATCCATCCTATTGAAAATATGTTTCCTTAGGTCTAATATTTTAAGTTTTATAAAATTGAACCTAACTTCTAAAGCTACTAAACACTTCAATAGAGTAAAGGAAGTTATGAAATCCTGGATAAAGATCATTACTTGTTTGTAGCTGGTGCAGTCCATGATATGCAAAATCCTGACACAAAGAAGACCAAACCATGCAAAAACATTGAAGAAGGATCATCAGGCAAAGACAGCAGAAGAATTGCTGCAAGTGGGATAGCTGATCCTGAGCTTATTTGTGCCAAAATTATCCTGCCACTATTTGGTAGACGCTGCGATAAGATATCTCCCATCTTGCCTCCAAACAATCCCCCAATGGAATCACCAACAACAAACAAGCTAATAAGAAATGCAGTCTTCGCATGAGAAAATCCAGTAAGCTCTAACCACATTGGCGCGAAGGACAACGCTGACCAGGGAAATGAACCCATAACACCCTGAGCTACAATAATCTGAAAAGATGGAATCTTTACAACTGATTTTGCTTCTTGAAGTAGACCTTGTACTTCTGATATAAAGGATTTTCCAAGAACTTTACTAGCTTTCAAACTACCATCTGGGAAATGAGGATCATTTGCAAATACGCGAACTAGAATACCAACAAGGACACTGATTATACCAACAAGATGAAAAGAAAGTCTCCAACCAGGAATTCTCATAAATGTAATGGGCGCTATCAATAAGGAAACATATCCACCAACAAGTGAACCAATGTTGCTGGTAAATTGCAGCCATCCAAATGCCACTCCACGATTGCTTTCATCGCTTGAGTCAGCTACTAGTGATTGAATAGCAGGTGCAACTATGGCTAGTCCAATCCCATTTAAAGCTCTTGATACTGCCACCTTACCAACAAAAGGGGATGTAATGTCAGCTCGCCATTGTCCATTGATATATAGAGTGTCATAAATTGCTTAGTTTTCCTAGAATTATATGCATATATTGATCAATGCACCAGACATTTGGAGTAAGGGGTATTTCACAAGCAAAGCGACTAAATAGAGGTTATTATCCTGATCAAACAACGAATGTCAGGTAATGAAATCACACTAGCTACGACCTACCCACATAATACTATTATCGCGAAACATGCTTAATCAATTTAGTCACATCTTCTGTTCTAAAATGAATGACACTATTTACTAAAAATAAGATATTTGTACTTCATATGTTCCATTTTATGCAACGGTATTTGACGGGACATATAAGTTATTAATGTTAATTTTACTTATGTAGTTTATAACGATGATGAAAAAGAATATTCACGTAATCGTTGAAAAGAAAGCAAACATAATTAGATCAAAGTTAGGTGTGAATAAGGTCTAACATTCTGGAACGTCCCAAAATAGAATTTCATATAAATTAGAGCGGAGATATTGTAGTACATTACCTGAAAGAAAGTGGTGGAGAAAGCGACGAGAAATGTAGCTGCAGCCCAGAGAAAAGCGCCATAGGCGATAACATGGGCGCGGTTGTGGCGTGCTGATAAATAGGCAGCTAGAGGATAGCACAGGGACTGGACCATGGACCGGAAAAGCGTGAGCGAACCCAAACCAGTTGGGTCCGTGTGGAGTGCATCTCCAACTTCTTTATAGACACCTGGTAACAAAGACTCATCTGCTTTTTCCATTATGCCTGCTAAATTTACTAGCACAAGAGTAAGTGTTTCTACCTTCATCTTCAATTTTTTATTTTTCCTTCTAAACTTTTGACATTCAAGAAAAACAACACAAAACAAAATTAAACGAAAAACGAAAGAAAATCAATTGGTTTTCTAGTCCAAACGCCATCAATAAACATGTTTGAACAAGAAATTTGTGTACAACTATTTACGAAAAGAAATCATTGTCTTTTTGAGTGACCATATAGCAGAGTCAGAAATTGGAGACTACATTAAAAGGTAGATGAAAAATGATGGTGGCGAAAAAGACAAGTCCCCATTGACTAGGACAAACAAAGATTACCACCATTTCAGCAAGCAATAGCGGATCACGAGTCTTCTATTTTCCATTGATAAATTGACCCTACCATTCAGTTATACTTCAAAATGAAGTTGCCTAATTGAAACTTTTTATTTTGTAAATACTTATCAAATCTTTCCTGATGCGGAAAACAAAATTAAAAGGAATAAGGTTTATGTAAACAAAGAGTCCACCAAACGATATAGTGATCCTGGTTCTCTATCAGTTCCCACAGAATACAGTAATAAGTAAATAACACAACGATATCCACGTGAAAAATCATAGGATTTCAATTTCACTAAATGAGCAACTTTAGATTACAATCTATTGTAACCTAGGAATTAAACCATTAATCCCTTACCTACTTACAAAAATTATATTGCAAGCGTCTTTGTAATAACTATATTACAAAGCTAACCCCTTGACTAACTCTATTCAACACAAGCATAAGGTTTATTGTTTACAAAGTATTCTACGAGATGCTTCTAAATAAGATGAGTAGGAGTTAGAAATGAATAACATAAACAAAGACATAACAATAATAAGGACACATGATGTATTAGTGCTAGGTTATGGTCCTTTATGTTGATATTTTGTTCTTCAATGCCTATTAGAGAATGAAGGTGACTGCACACTTATGAGTAAAATATGTTTTTAGGGTTGCAAGTGCGCGTAATCCCTTGCCTCATGTTGGTAATATATAAGTGAGGTCATCAAAGATGATACAAGGGAGTGTCTGGTACATAGCATGCTTCAATAGTACTGTTGTACTGTTGCGTGTGCAGTGCAGCAGCTTTACTAACTGTAAGTGTTGACTTGTACTGTGACCGGAGAAATTGATATCTATCTGGTCCTCTTTCTTGCAAAATTTCACAGATGAATCTTTTTTTATCATTGTCAGATTCCTCCCTCTTTTCTTTAGAAAAATAGTGTGGCCAATTTTCCCTCTAGTGAAGCCATTCTCTAGAAGGAACCTGAACAACCTTTCATACCATGCACAAGGGGCCTATTTTAACCATATAAGGCCTTGTCAAGCTTGAGGACATTTTCAGGATGTTCATGGCATTCAAAACCAAGTGATTCTTTGACAAAAACTTCTTTTTTCAAATATCCATTCAGAAATGCACTCTTAACATCCATTTGGAACAACTTGAATTCCAAATGAGATGCAAAAGCTATAAGAATTCTGATGGCTTCTGTTCTTGCAACTAGAGAAAATGTGTCATCATAATCAATTTCTTCCTCTTGATTATAGCCTTGGACCACCAGCCTAACTTTATTTCTTGTTGTATCAACAAACTCATCAAGCTTGTTTCTAAACACCACCTTGTGACGACCCGACCGGTCGTTTTGATAATTTAAGCTCCGTTCGATGGCATAATATCTTGAATAGATTCACATTGTGTACATCGACCTGCGTGCATAGTTGGATTTAGTTACCGGATGATTCGGAGTAGAATTAGAGAAGGATTACAGTTTTGGAAGCTTAAGCGGTGAAATTTGACCGGAATTTGACTTTTTATGTAAACGGATCCGGAATAAGTTTTGGATAATGTCAGCAGCTTTGTATGGTGATTTTAGAGCTTAGGCGTGCATCCGAATTTGGATTCGGAGGTCCGTAGAGTAATTCGAGGCAATTCGGCAAAAAATAGAAATTTTGAAGTTTGGAAAATGGTGAAGTTTAGAACAGCTCCGTTATGTGAATTGGGGCTTACCTGCAAAATTTGGCGTCATTTCGGGTTGATTTGATAGGTTTCGGCACGAGTTTAGAAGTTTGAAGATTTGAAAGTTCATAAGCTCGATTTATGGTGCGATTCTTAGCTTCGTCGTGTTTTGATGTGATTTGAGACCTCGAGCGGGTCCGTGTTAGAGTATGGAATTTGTTGGTATACTTGGACGGGGTCCCGAGGGCCCCAGGTGTGTTTCGGACGAGTCGCATATGAATTCCATGGTTTTGGGGAAGGCTGAGTTCTGGTGTAATGGCACCTGCGGACCTTGGGCGCAGGTGTGATGGTCACAGGTGCAACGGATGAGACGCAGGTGCGGGTAGAGCTGGTCTGGGCAGTCTCCACAGATGCAGAGAAATAGTCGCACGTGCGGCACTGCAGGAGCGGGTCTTTGGGCGCAGAAGCGGAAATTGAGCGCAGGTGCGATTTGTCCATGCCCACCTGCGGTTGCGCAGATGCGACTAAGTGGTCGCAGGTGCGAAAGTCCTGCCAGTGTCATTTAAACGAGGGTTTTCCATTTTTCTTCACATTTTGAGTTTTGGACTTCGGATATGGGAGCAATTTTTGGGGATTTTCAAGTTAATCGAGTGGGTAAGTGTTCTTCACCTAGAATGAAATATATTCCATGATTTAGCCTTTGTTTTTATCATTTAAATTGTGTTTTTAGTTGGGGAAAATGTTGGTTTTTGAAGAAATTCCCAAAAACGAAATTTCATGATTTGAGGGGAGAAATGGTATTGGAATTTGGTAATTTTGTATGGTTGAACTCACTTTGGAATGGGTGTTCGGAATTTATAAAAATTGTTGGGTTTCGAGGTGCGGGCCAGGGGGGCCAAGTTTTGGGTCGATTTTTGGATTTTGTTAAAGATTTAGACTTTATGATCCGGAATAGTCTCTTATGTGTTTTATTTATGTTTTGAAGTTGTTTTGGTTAGATTTGAGCCGTCCGGAGGCCTTTTCACCCGAGAAGTCCATTTAAGAGTACCGGGTTGTTGTCTTTGAGGTAAGTATCTTGCCTAACCTTGTGTGGGGGAATTACCCCTTAGGATTTGAGTCTTCTATGTTGATTGTAGTCCGTGTACACGAGGTGACGAGTGCGTGTTCTGACTTATTTGTGGAAATTGTGCCTTTAGAAATCTTAGGTCCTTATATTCGCTGAGTATGAATTGTTCTTGGCATGATTGAATTTCCTAATCTCTAGTTTCATCTTTACTTACTTAAATGTAGGCTTTCTTACTTTTGGATTTACTTATCTTGCCTATTTGACTCCTAATTGACTTATCTGAAGATTTTACTCCTTTTTCTGTCATGCTAGGTCTTCTTAACTTCTTATCTCGAATTTTAATTATCTTTATCTCATCCTATAATTGTTTGGTCTTAACTAAAGTTATGATTCTTTTCATGTTTCTTGTCCTTAAGTGGAATTGTTAAATACCCTCGAAACTGTTGACCTTAAAGGAAGTTTGGATAGACTCTACCTTAGTTGACTTGCCCGTACATAGAGTTATCGGATTTGTGTTGGTTTCTTGTTGTTGACCCATGCATTTAGGTACGATTGTTACATGTTATTTTCCTTCCTTGGTGAGTTGTTCTTAATATGCCTAGCATTCTTCATTGTGTTTATTACTTGTGAACTAGCTTTGCCTTTCTTGTAGTCGTGGGTTCTTGAGTTAATATATTATCATTTCTTGTATTATTGTCATTGTTGTTGTTGTACCCGTTATGTGATGCACAAGGTTTCTGCTGTGCGGTTTTGATTGTTGTGATGCACGAGGTTTCTGTCATGCGGTTGTTGATATTGGGGTTTGCACGAGGTTTCTGTCGTGGCGTGTTATGTATTGATATTGTGCATGCGGCGTGATAAGGCGGGATATGAAATTGAGGGTTGCGCATGTGGCGAGACAAGGTGGGAACATGTTAATGCACGTGTGGCGAAACAAGGCAGGCATATACTTTACTATTGCACACGTGGCGAGACAAGGTGGGAACATGTTAATGCACGTGTGGCGAAACAAGGCAGGCATATACTTTACTATTGCACACGTGGCGAGACAAGGTGGGCTATGTCAGGGATTGTTTGTGATACTTGTGTTGGCTTGGGGGCATTCTTTGTTTGTTGATATTGTGTAATGGTACCCTTATTGTGTGAGTTTATTCGTGTGAAAATTTGTGAGAGAACAATGTACGTGTTGCCCCTTTTTTCCTTTCTTTATGCTTATTGGCTATCTAATCATGTTAGGACACCTGCACAAGCATACACACAGTTAAGCACTAATATCGGATTAAGGATTTCCTTATTATTGTCGAGTATAGACACTCTTGTTGTACTTACCATATGTGTGGTAATGACCCCAATTGGCACGTGAGTCGTCCGTGCAGTTATTACTTGAAATGAGGGCACACGATGTTGATGTTAGGGTTCAGATACTGGGCCCATGAGTAGTGAGTCCGAGGTTCGGTACCTCGTGGGAATGACTAAGAACTTGATGTAAAAGTAGTTGAAATTGTTGAGTCATTTCTTGTCCTTGTTGTACATTTACATTTCGGACTTAGTGTGTTCCATTAACTTGTTTTCGTCTTATTCTATGATCTTTCCGTTGTTACTTGTTATTCCTTCCTTATTGAATTTACTGTATTGTTAGTCATATTGTGAAGCCCTTATGTAAATATCATATCCGATGTCATGTATTTATACGTGTTCATCTCTTAGACTAGTGGGTGTCTTGACTAGTCCTCGTCACTACTTCACCGAGGTTAGTCTTGATACTTACTGGGCACCGGTGTGGTATGGTCATACTACACTTCTGCACGTTCTTGTGCAGATTCCAGGTTTTGCGTAGCCGGCCGATCGATAGTTAGCAATGTGGTTGATATTGTGGAGACTCAAGGTAAAACCGCTACAGTCGCGGGTTTCGGAGTCACCGTCGTAGTTTTATTCATACACCGTTGTACTTATTTCCGAACAGTGGTATTTAAGAGGTAGTGTAAACTTCTGTAAAGCTTATGACTTGTACTACCGGGTTTTGGGAATATGTTCATTGTATAAAGAATTCTTTTTAGAAAATAGTAGATTTTATTTATTGTTATTGTTGCTATTCCATAATTGTTAGGCTTACCTAGTCCTTAGACCAGGTTCCATCACGACACCCAATGGAGGGGAAATTTGGGTCGTGACACACCTAGTTCCAATGACTGTTCTATTTGAAGATTGAAGAACCAGGTGCCACACGTTGCTCCTCTCAAATTGATGATCTCTTCTTGCATATCAGCAATCCAATCAGCATATTTCAATGCTCCCTTCATATTTTTTGGCTCTATCTGAGACAGGAAAGTTGAGAAAGCAAACATGTTTCTTGTCTTTGATCTAGTCTGAATTCCTAAATCCAAGGGAGTGATTGCATTTTGGAGAGGATGTGAGCTTTTGTGCTTCCAGTTAGAAACTTGAGTCTCAGAACGTTAGAGACCGTGTTTCGCCATGTAAGATCCATCATTGGCATCGATGGAAGTGTGAGTACCATTTTTTTGCTCAGCATCAGGAGTGCCTAGTACAACATCAACAACTCTGTTTTCAGCTTCAGTTGTTGTAATGGAGGGACCAGGTTCCTCTGAATCAGCTAGAAGTTCTGTTGCATCTTTTTCATTAGACTCCTTGACTTGACTCATTAGATTTGCCTTCCGTTTTCCATATCAATAACCTCTCCAGGGGATTTTGAATAATCTTCATCTTGATCATTCTTATCATGTGAATCTTTCTATTTGAGTGGTGTGAATCATCAAAGATTACATGTACGCTTTCCTCTACACATTGAGTCCTTTTGTTGTAGACCTTTTATGCTTTACTTTGTGAAGAATAGTCAAGAAACATTCCTTCATCACTTTTAACATAACATTTTCCCCACGATTCCTTATAATTATTGAGAACAAAACATTTGCATCCAAATACTCTCAGGTAAGTCAGCTTTAGTTTTCTGCCATTGAGCAATTCATAGGGTTTGTTGAGGAGGTACCTGATCATACACCTGTTAATGAGATAACAGGCACTGTTCATTGCTTTAGCCTAAAAGCTCTTTGGTTCACCACTATCAAGTAATATCGTCATTGTCATATATTCAAGAGTCCTATTTTTCCTCTCCACTACACCATTTTGTTGGGGTTTTCTGGCAACAAAAAAATTATGACTTATACCATTTTCAGCACATAATTCATCAAATTTTGCATTGTCAAACTCGGTGTCGTGATCAGATATAATGCTCACAATATTATGTCTCATCTTCACTTGAATTGCTTCGCAAAAGTAGCAAAGATTGGAAATGTTTCATTCTTGGTTCTGAGAAATAAGGTCCATGAGAATATGTAATAGTTATCAACAATAACGAAGATGTACTTCTTTCCTCCTCTACTGGGCATCCGCAAAGGTCCACACAGATTCTTATGGAGAAGATCCAGTGGCCCTGAGGTTCTCGTTTCCTTCTTTGTCTTGAATGTGGACCTGACTTGCTTCCCTTTCACACATGCATCACACACCTTGTGATCTTTCAAATTGGACTTCGGCAAACCACGAACCAGGTCCTTCTTGATTATATTGTTCAACAAAGTAAAACTTGCATGTCCCAATCTTCGGGGCCATACTTCAGCATTATCATCAACAACACTCAGACTTGTAAGATCACCACTATTTAGAGACTCAAAGTCTGCAACATAGATGTTTTTAAATCTTTTTGACAAAAAAGTACTTCAAAAATGACAAGATTGGTGACAATGCAAGATTTTGACAAGCACTCCACTTTGTTTTCTTTGTCTCAGATTAGAGAGACACTCACTAGGCTGTATTTCAAGTCATTCACATAGTACACATTTTCAATTGAATGAGTGAGTGTCTTCCCAATTTTCAACTCCCACAATGTATCCTTTTTTCCATTTCCAAAGCATACACTCCCACGTTGGCAGGGCTTTGAGTGAAAGGTAATCATCCGTACTTCCAGTCATGTGTTTGGAACAGCCACTATCCATGTACCATCTTTGGTTTCTTCTTTTCACTACTACCTGCACAATGAAATCAGAGATTAGACTTAGGAACCCAAACAAGTTTGGATCCCTTGCATTGAGATAAGGGGCGAATTAGACTTCTTTTTGTTCAAGCAGGCACCACACATTTCTTTTTAAGAGAAACATGTTCCTTAGCAGTAGATTTTTTTTTTATAAAAACTATTTTTTCATGTTGGGACTGAAACCTTGCTTTACAAGAATCTTTGTAATGATCAGTATTATCACAGTGAGTGCAAAGCCAGTTATCAGGCATAGTAATATAATTATTATGTGGGTTGTAGGGAGCCTTTTCTTTTTGGAACTTGATTCCCTGTTTGTTCCCTCCATTACTTTTATACATGGAAGTGATTGTGTCAGAGGACCAGGTCCACTTCAGAGATTTATCAAGATCATTTTTAACCCTCGTTAAATCTTCTGAAGTTTTCTATTTCTTTCAAGTTCAGCACAAAGACTCAATTTTATCTTTGAGTTCATTTTCAAGCTTAAGTTGTGCCACACTCGCCACCACCTTTCCGTTTGAGTAGTTTGATCACTCTCAACTATGTCTTGTAGAAGACTAAGCGGGCGTTGCAAATATAATCCTGGGGTATTATGCCCAGAGTCGATCCCACAGGGAATTGACGTATCAAGCAAGCTGTTAAAATACTACTCAGCTGTCACCTGATGTTATTTAAATTACTAATACTAAAGATTAAAACTAAAGATTAACTATGCTAAGGTATAAACAATTGTAATAAAAATCTAAGGTAATAATTTCCCCCGCTGGTGAACTTACTTCTCGGATACTTCGTATAGCTTGATTAATCGTTCTATCAAATCATGAACGCTCTATCTACCATAAATCTCTCTCAAGTAATTATGATAATTTACTAGACGCACTCTCTCAAGTTACGCTAGCTAGATTGCATTACAGTTCACTTAGATTGCACCCGAAGTATCGTTATCTCTAATCCAACCTCTAAACCCTCGGTTATGACTTTCGTCTATACTCTGGGAGTGGTGTTGTTCAAACAATTACCTAAATATGCACTCTCTCTCAAGTAGATACATAATAAATAGGCACAGCTAATTGAGGGCCCTTCAATCAACTACAACAAGAACGTAGTTGAACAAATAGAGTTTAATCAACCAATCAAAGCTATATTAATATCACAA
>ML370241.1:8062-40673 GCA_005239525.1 Nicotiana knightiana
TGCAGGTGCGGAAAAATAGTAGCACCTGCGGAAATGGGCAAGGCCACTGAGTGTCGCACGTGCGAAGGAGTATCCGCTCCTGCAGAACCGCTTCTGCGGAAAAGTTGTCGCACCTGCGGAAAAGTTGTCGCACCTGCGAAAAGAGGGCAGTCTAGGCTGACTGCACCTGCGACTGAAGGGCCGCACCTACGAACTCGCACCTGCGGCCCTAGGCTCGCAGGTGCGGGCACACCAGAACTTGTGCACCGGCAGTGATTTTCCAAGTTCAAACACCCCGAAACCTACCGGAAACCCACTCGAGCCCTCGGGGCTCCAAACCAAACATGTACTCAACCTCAAAAGAATATCCTACGGACTTATTCGTGCGATCAAATCGACAAAATAACATCGTAAACAACGAATTTAGCATAGAAATCAAAGAAAAATCTCAAAACTTTCAAAGTTTCAAATTTCACAACTACGGATCTGAATTACGTCAAATGACCTCCGTTTCTTACCAAATTTTACAGGCATCCCTCAAATACTATATTAAACCTGTTCCGTGCTCCGTAAGCAAAATACATGCCCGATACTATCAATTTCAAATATAATTTAATTTCCAAAGACTCTTATAATTTCAGTAAAATAATTTCTTTCAAAAATTCATTTCTCGGTCTTGGGACCTCGGAATTCAATTCCAGGCACACGCCCAAGTCCCATATTTTCCTACGGACCCTCGGGGACCGTCGAATCACGGGCCCGGGTCCGTTTACCCAAAAACTTAAATTCAATTTTAAAGGCAAAATTAGTATTTCCCTTAGTTTTTCACATAAAAGCTTCTCGGATATACGCCCGGGCTATGAACGTAAAATGAGGTGAGATAAAAGGAGATTTTCAAGGCCTCGGAACACAGCTTTTGACTTATGAAATGAGAGAGGACTTTTTGGGTCATCACAATGAAAAATTATATATACTAATTAGGATTTTCACAAGTCTATCAATCCCTAAAAGAACCCGACCCTTCCACAGGGTCGGATTCTTTTAGGAATTGATAGACTTGTGAAGATCCTAATTAGTATATATAATTTATCATCAAATATATATGTTTGTAAATTAATTCATCGACTTATAACTTACTCAGATGCATCATTGAATATTAAAAATAAACTGTTTGACCTATATATATATATATATATATATATATATATATATATATATATACACACGCGCTTTGTTGTACCACTTTAACTACATATATAACATGTTATAGTATATATTAGTGTATTCATTATTTGTATTACAAAAGCGTTAACATATTACATTTATATTATTTAGATAGTAAATATAAAAGTGATTCATAATTTTGACCAATGTTGACCTAATAACCGACTAACTTTGGTCGGTAATTTAAAATAATTTTTTTTAAATTTTATAAAATATTTTAAATAATAATATAACTATTGAAATTTTAAAAATTGGGTCCACATTACTGACCAAAGTTGGTCGGTAATGTGAAAGTTTCTTTGACTAAGCAAGTCTGACCAGCCCGGTCAACTTGTTGACCAACTTACCGACTAACTTTGGTCGGTATTATTTTTAAAATAAATATAAAATATTTTTCTCCAGTTTCCATCCAACTTTGGTCGCTTTTTTTGACCGACCAATGTTGGTCGGAAAATTTTGGTCGGTATTTACCGAATTTCTAGTAGTGCTCGATGTCTGTCTCATTTGGCTTTGATTGCTACTAGCCTCAATCTTGACAGGTACCTCGATTCCGCGCTTGGAACCTTATCCTCGTGTATTAATCTGTTCCGTTACGAAGCTGTCCTTCGATGTAAATTCTCGGTCTCGATCAAACACCCAATTTTAACCGTATACAATTATACATCAAGAAGCTTTGTATGGATATATAGAACATATAAGCTTGGGGTATTATCGAACACTGATTTTTCAATTTCTTAAATAAAAGTAATTTTATGTAGAAGTTACTCTACTTTGAAAGTACTATCAATTATATTCTTTTAATTTTGCTAGAAAAATGAGTACTTGTTTGTTTGTTTGTTTTCACATCTCTGACCAATAATAATGGGGAAACTTTATTTAGATAGGGACCAATCATAAGACTGCGTACCAACTTGTTCGAGATATATTTAAGAACTCAGATAGAATTTAATATTTTACTCCCATCTTCTCCTATAATCTATTTCTTTCTTTATTCTCTTTTTCTCAAATTTTCTTTTTTGGGGTTTTCCAATCGTGGTGAGGATGTTCAGGCTGCATTGCTGCTTAACAGTTATAGAGGTCTTATCCTACAACATTATCCATCTTAGGGTGGACCCTTTTAGTCTTCCTATCACAATATATATATAAAAAATATTGCAAACTATATTTGAATTATGTGTAAAATATGTATATCTAAGAGGTCGACCGAGTTGTATTGTCTCAGCAGTAGTCATATAGAGGTTAGACTATTTAGTTGTTTTGTTTGTAGCATCACTTGAACTTCTTGAAGCCTCTGACATTTCTCTAATTAGAAAAGGTTTTTCAGTTCTCTCTCCATATCCAAGGAAAATCCAACACAAAGGATAGATGCAAGAGATTTCTCGATAGAGTGTTGGTAGATATATTGATGGCTTCATCATAAACGAGGGTTTCACTACCTTTTAATCTAGAAAAGTAAAACCCAGAAAGGAAGGGGAAAGAAACACACCCACCTGTCCATTTTAATTGTATTTTTTGGGCCTTTTCTTATTGTCCATAATGTATGACTTTTTAGGATATCAAAAAAGAATTAAATTATTTTTTTCAAAGTTGCCCTTGAAGTAAAAAGTCTTGAAAGATGTGTATTCTCAATGAACAAATTAAAAAGATAGTAAATTTTAATATGTCAGTTTTATTGTTAATTAATATTAGAAAGTGAATACTTAATATGCATAAAAACAGCCACAAAAAAAATTAAAATAGACAAGAGGAAGTAAAATATAACCAATATACTCAAGGAGCTTAGCTATCAATAAACTTGGTGAAAACGATGAAAGGCCAAGGTCCAAATCTCAATAGATAAAAATAACACATAATTAATTTCTTTTAATCTGCCTAAGTCTAAATAAATATATTAATCACATCAATATATGAGAATAGCAAACAGGTGGAATGGTTGAAATCTGCACGAACTGGCCCATACACCACCGTTAAAAAAAAAAGGACCAGCCTGAGTTCCTTGCGGATTGAATAATGAGGCATTCATTAACGGCATGACCGCAGCCTGTCCATGACTTGTTGACTAGTATAGTGTGGTCCGTATGAATTAATGGAAGTGAGACATTTCTTTTCTGATGCAGGCTGCAGTTATACCAAGAAAAGAATAAAATATATATAGAACACACAAACTTGGATTTTGCGTGGTCATGCAAGCAAGATGCGTTTTTGTGAGAAGTGGAAATGATTTAAAGGACATCACACAAACCATTCTCTAATATCATTAATGATTTTATTAATTATCGCACTATTAAATAAACGACTTCGTAACGGAATTATTTAATTATAGGTACAATACTCATCTTTTTATGCTTGGAAGCAATTAAAGCTGCTTGAACCATCCAGGCAACGAATGTCCAGGGGCATACACACGTTACTCGAAGCGGTATCATCTTATAACACTTTATCGAAATTTTTTATTAAATATACATATAAATAGTGTACCAGAACAGAAAAGGATATATTAGTAAAATGACACCATTTGACAAACAAGCATACTTGGTTTGGTTTGATGGACAGCCCATCCTTCTTACGATCGAAACCCAGTCCTTGGATCTTTTGCACATTTTTAAAGCATTTTTAGCTTAAAAATTAGATTATGTAAGGAATCGAACTCTATCCTCTAAGCTCAAAACATTGGTTAAACCAGTACACCAAATTCGTACGCTCCTATAATTATAAACGTCTGTTCCATGCGTATATGCACCCTTCTTATAGCTTTATATTTTATTTCTTACATTTTGTTTAATTATATATTGGGGAAGGGGAATGTGGTGGGCATTATATAATGATACATGGATTATTATTATTATTATTATTATTATTATTATTATTATTATTATTATTATTATTATTATTTTACGAATAACATCATTCAGATAAAATTGAAGATTGCGTGAAAATTATACCAACATTTTGATCTTAATTAAGGCTAATGTTTAATGCTCCTCTTTTAGTTTCATACACTTTACTTCTCATTTTTATCAAGAATTTAAAGGTTTCCACTTCTCTTATGTCTCGACATCGACTAATGTAACATAAATAAAGAAAAAATTTCATAAACCACTATTGTTTAGTGGTTATTAGCTAGTTGTAGCTATCATTTACTATATTACTTTCTATAGCTATGTTTTCAGATTTTTTAGAGTGTATTCCATGTATTTAAGCTACTGTATACATGAATACAGTAGCATTTCTAGGCGTGAAACAGGGGATTATAGCTAGACAGATTTTTGTATTCGATTGTATTCACAGCGTGAAACATGGGATTACAGCTGGACAAATTATTATATTCGACTGTATTCGGCTGTATTCAAGGCAGGAAACAAGAGATTACAACTGTTTTAAACGGAAGTGAATCAATTAACATAATAAACTCCTAATATAACTCAACAAACTCAATTATAACACACAAATTTTGTATTTCCAGTTATAACACACAATTATACAATATTCCAAACTCAATTATAACACACAAACTCAATGTCGTGGGGACCGCCGTCCCCGCCGTGAAACTGAAAAAAAGGGGTCCTAGTAACCAAACTCGGGAGACTCGTAAAAGACTGCAAAATCCGTTCATTGGAACAAATCTACCTTCATTCACTACCAATCAAGGAGTATCAAATCATAGACACACTCATCGGTCCATCTCTAAAGGACGAAGTGATGAAAATCATGCGGGTAAACCCGGGCCGGACAGAGAACCCGGTTGGTGGATATTCGTGAGTTTCAGAAAGGCGAAGGTTTTGCGTTAGAAGAAAGGCGGAGGTAATGTGGTTTGTGGCGTTGGTTGAGGGAGAGAGAGTGGAGAAAAATCTGAAAGAATGAGAGAGAAAAATAAATTAAAGTGTATTTTATGGCTTAAGGGTAGGAGGTGACCATAAATAGATATTTGGCTATAAAAATCAAAAGATAGCTATGAAATATAATTTTTTTAAATGATATTTATTTAAAATAAATAAGGTATCAACCTTTGCTATAGGAGGTAAAAATTCTATAAATAAATGGGCATATAGTACATTGGGAAACTTACACAAATGTCCCAAATAAGTCTCAACTTACCAACCTCTAGCCATTAATCATGGACTTACCAAAACTAGCCAAACACATATAAAAATTAAAAAACCAAATGAATAAGGTTCTTTCTCTCAAAGAATCACATGCAAAAATCTCCTTCCATATTTTTAAGCGTGATTATCAACATTTGATGTAAGACCGAAAGAAATTTTCATGGATGAGGTAGCAAATAAGGTGATGAAATACAAAAAAAAAATATACAATATTCCAAAAATCTAAGCAAAAAAATAAAATTTCAATGGGTATAATTGAAATTCATTGAAAACATATAGATAAGTTAATATACAAAATTTGAGGAAGATTGGAGGTGATTTGAACTGGTTTTGTATCAAAATTCATAATTAAATCAAGTTCAAAAAATTCTTCTGCGACACGTATATCAAACATGTATCACGCATGTATCTCACACACAGGTATTCATGTGATACACAATTGATACAAATATGATACATATGTGATACACAGTGTGATACACATATCATTTTTTTATGTTCAGTTTTTACATCGATTATTCAATTCAAACCACCTCAAAACTTCACCAAATCATCTAAAAAATGAGATTCAAGCTCCTTAAGATGTACCCAATCTATTCTAATAACATTCACTAAAAAAAAGCAATAATTTGACCTTTTTTGCTACAAATAATTAATTGGCTAATATTAGTAATATTTGGCTAATATTAATAATATTTTAAAAATTGGCCAATTTTTATAATGAGCTACTTATAAATAGAGTAGTTTCCTATTACATTTTACAAGAATTTTCACATTGTAAACTTTTTTGTTCTCCTTCTCCACTTGTTTTCGGGTTTCCCAAAAATATTGTACAACACTTCTTTTGAGCTTCCTTTTAACATATTCTTTCTCTGCTCCGATCTTTTTGTGGAGCTTAGAGTTGAAATTCCTATGACCTCTCAAACTAAAGAACCTTTTTTTAGAAGCCACGTACAAGTATTTTAGTTAATCTACGAGTGTAGTAGTTAAGGTCAAGGTAGACCGATAACATTTATTGATTAAGTTCTGCAAATAGTCAAATTTGGAATTAATGGAAAACGTGAAAATCTTAATACACAGAAATTATCAACTAAAGTTGATGATTAGACAAAGATGGAACGGTTTTCTTCTTAAGGCACTACAATTACAACTTTTGACTTGAAGCAAGAGGATTTGGGTCCATGAAAAATATGTTGGCCATGGAATCTTGATACTCTTAATTGCACCTTAAACAAAGATAATACTAACCTCTGTTTGAAGTTAAGGTTGTAATTATTTGACAAGATATGTCCACTAATCAAATGATGAGCATCACCATATGTGCTACTAACTTACTGCAGAGAATTCTCTTTTTCTTTTTAATTAACCGCTTTTATTGCCAAGATCATGAAAAGAAGCTTATTACTTTGGTATTTGTACAATTCTAGTATTCTACTGCCAAAAGAAAGGTAAGTGGTTATTATTTAACTTTTTTTGTAAAGAAACTAATATCATGAGTTTTTAAATTCAACTTATTTTGAAAAGTGTGTTTTTTTTAAATATATTTTTGGGGAGAATTTTTTTTTGTTTGACTAATTAATAGTACTTTTGATCAGCAATTACTGCATGATCAAGCTTTTAAAAAGTGTTTCTAAGTGTATTTTTGTCAAAGTGCTTTTCAAATAAGTATTTTTGGAAAGAAATTATTTTTTTTACTTTTCAAAAATTGCTTGTGCTTCGCCTCAAAAATACTTTTTTTTTCCTTCTAAAATCTTGGCCAAACACATAACTTTTAAAAAAGCTATTTTTGATTAAAAAAAAAAATTGGCCCAAAAAAACTTGACCAAATAGGCTATAAATCGAGAAGAATATGTGGTATGATTCAATGATAATCGTGACTTTAAAGAATCTTTTGTAATCAGGTCAGTTCCAATTATTATTTTTGTAAAGAAATGACATTAGCCTTTTCTTTGAGACTTTTTCGACGAATATAATTTTGTGCCTGAATTCTGAACTTGTTAAATTATTAATTTTTTTAGTTCATTCCAAAATATCTTTACAAAGCAAGTAGATGCTGACCATTCACAATCCTAATTACATCAATACTTATAGTCTAAGTATATACTCCGACTAAGTGCCTAACAAGATCAACACAGACTACATTGTAGCCTAAGGATAACAATTCAGTTGATTAAGTGCTCCTTGCCATTTCTGTATTGATCATCCTCTGGTGTGTACATGTATCGATTTCTCTGCAGATGTTATCAACTGTTACTGTCCCTCCATG
Source organism: Nicotiana knightiana (assembly GCA_005239525.1). Classification (NCBI taxonomy): domain Eukaryota; kingdom Viridiplantae; phylum Streptophyta; class Magnoliopsida; order Solanales; family Solanaceae; genus Nicotiana; species Nicotiana knightiana. Next base: position 15,635 of record ML370241.1, read on the forward strand.
GAATCTGAGCTTGTTCCTGTCCCTCTATATAGTGTAGATTAGCATGCCAAATACACAAGTCACTATTGTGTAGATCAACATGCCAAATACAAAAGGTCACTATTGTCCGATGTCCATTTTTTCTTGTAGCACCTTGATTTATCCAATTAACTTCATCTTGCCAATCTCGAATAGGTCTACTGTGGCCCAACCATTTCAGCAATCTTGACCATATTTCCTTGGTTATAATGCATTCAAAGAAAATGTGGTCAAATAAAGCTTACTTACAGAAGACACATTGTTGAGGAGCTTGAATCCCAAACTTCAGAAGCCTGTCAACTGTAGCCAATCTTCTCTGTAGTGCTAACCACAATATGAATTTGAATCTGGAATGTAGATTTGGTTGCAAAATAATACCTTTCCAAGGCACCCGCTATAACTGAAGGAATTGCAGATGCTAGAGCTTTTTGATGCTAAATACCGCTTCCTATTGTAGCTGGCATAGCCTGCTATTGAGATCTCCCTGAATATTTTGAAGTTCTCGAATGAATCTTCTTGTCTCAAGAATTTTCCTAACTAACCAAGCTGCATTATTAGGTTTGGCATGGTTCCCAATGTGTGGTGCTTTATATAAGGTATGAATCCACCTGATCCATAAGCAATCTTTCTTCTTTTCCACTACCCACAGATGTTTTGCCACAACTGCCTTATTCTAGTAGATCATGTTCATCACATTTAGACCCCCTGCAACTTATGGTAAACATACTTTCTCCCATGCAACTAGTGCCTTTCTAGAGACAGTAGATGTTCATGTCCATAAGAATGACCTACATATAGCCTCCACCATCTTCATCACCTTTTTAGGTAATAGAAAAATTTGTGCCTAGTAGGATTGAATTCCAAATAGAAGTGATTTGATTAACTGTAGTCGACCTGCATATGAGAGTAATTTTTCAGTCCAGAAGTTAATCCTCTGTGTGATCTTCTCTACTAATGGCCAACACTGAATGAATGATAGTTTTTTAGATGCCAATGGAACAACAAGATATCTGAAGGGTAGAGTGCCTTCAGAGTAACCATGTTCTTGTAGGTTGTCCTGTTTCCGGTTGTCTGATTACCAGCTAGGTAAATAGAGCTTTTGTCTGCATTTGCTTGAAGGCCAGAGGCATTAGAAAATTTTAGAAAGGTCTACTACAGCAATCAGATAGAGTTTATTTCATCCTTGCAAAACATAAGAAGGTCATCTGCAAAGCAAATATGTACCACTTCTAGATTTTTGCATCTAGGGTGAAATTTAAAGTTTTTGTTCTTTGCCAACTGTGCAAACTCCCTCTGTAGATACTCTATGGCCAGGACAAATAGATAGAGAGACATAGGGTCTCCCTGCCTGATCCCCTTCCTTTCTTTGAAAGGTGATATCAATACACCACTTATGGTAAGAGAGTAAGTCACTGTTGTAACGCATTCCATTATCCAACTGATAAATTTTGAGAGAAACCAAGCTCTATTAGCATTCTCTCCAGGAAAAACCAATCCAGAGTATCATATGCTTTCCTCAGATCCACCTTCAGTACACATCTTGGGGAAATTCCTTTCCTGTTATATCCTTTGAATAATTCATGTGTTAATAGGATGTTGTCAGTGATGCTCCTACCTTCAATAAATGCAGGTTGTGAATCACCAATGAGTACACCAATGACCTTTTTAATTCGAGCAATAAGAGCCTTGGTGATTATCTTGTACAAGGTTGTGCAACACGCGATGAGTCTGTAATCTTTCGCATGGCTTGGGTTTGCACTTTAGAAATTAAAGTCACAGCAGTATAGTTGATTCCTCTATGCATTTTCCCAGTTGTGAAGAATTGCCTAGTGGCATCACAAATATCATTACCAACCTCCTTCCAGTGCTTAGTAAAAAATTCAAAGGAAAATCTGTCCACCCCTAGAGCCTTATCATGGGGCATATCCTTGATAGCATTATAAATTTCCTCATTTGAAACTTCTTTTATCAATTCAATCTTCTGTTGTAAGCTGAGGCAAGGTCCCTGATGTATGACCTCTGAATTGGGAATCTGTGAGTATTGCCTCTATCTCGCATGAGTTTTTTAAAGAAGGAAATGAATTCATTTTCCACTTGTATAGGATCTGTTAGTCTAACCCCACTATCATTGTAGCTGGAAGCAATGTAGTTCTTGCTTGTCCTTAGTTTTCACTGAGCATGAAAGTATTTTGAATTTGAGTCACCACATTCTATCCAGCTCGCTCTGAATTTTTGCTTTAATACTTGTTCTTCTATATTGCTCCATTTCTCTGTCTCTACCAGTGCCACCCTCTCTTGATCAATCAGATTTTGGTCCAAATGGTGAATCTTTGGTTCATCTTGAATCATTTCTATTTTATGTCTGGCATGGTTGAGTTGTTGCTTATACGATGCCATGTAAGTGTTTAGCTCTTTTAGGTCTCCCTTCAACTTTTTTAGCTTCATCCAGATCCTATGCATTGGGTCTGCACTTACATCATGCTCCTATACTTTTTTGACTATTCCTTTGAAAAGCTCCATGACTGTACTATATAGCTTAAAAGGTTTAGGGTGTGATCCCCTTTGTTAATTCCTTTGACTACATTGGAATAGTATTAGGGAATGATCAGATACTTCCAGATTTAAAAACTCACCCTCAATGTGGCTATATTGGTGTATCCACTCAAAGTTTCCCAAAGCCTAATCTATCTTGCTATAAACTCTTCTATCTGGTTGTTGTTTGTTACACCGGGTGTAGTACCATCCCAAAATTTTCACATGAGAAAGTTGCAACACATTAATCATTTCCTAGAGTCCTTGGGTTTCTGCTTGTGTAATTGGTGACCCTATTCTATCATCAGTGTAAAGAACATTATTCAAATCCCCACTCAGTAACCAACTGACCTGTATGTTGCCACCTATCTGAATATTTCCTCCACAACTGATTTCTCATATTATTATCATTACTAGCATAGAACACAGTGACCAGTGCCTTGAAATTAGAAATCACCTCTTGTATTTCACAGTGGATGAACTAATCCTCAACCTCTAGTACCTGGACATTTATATTATTCTTCCATAACATCCATATTCTGTCATTTGGGTGTGCTGTGTAGTTGCAGCAAGCATTCCAATCCCTGGCCACCTGCTTTAGCTCCGTTCGTGATTCCCGGGTGGGGATCACCTTACTCCTGTGCCTATAGAGTCTTGTGGCATCTTTCCTTGAAAATCGACGCACGAACAGAAGCATCCATGAGCGAGAACTAGGATTTTAATAGCCTTCCTTTCCTTTACTCATATTTCCAGACATCCTATAAATTCCACCTTCTACTTCCTCAGAAAGAGTCTAGGGCTTATTCAGCCCTCTTACATTCCAAGTACATAAGTTCATGGCTGGGTTAAGCTGGCAGGGCCAACATCCCCTCGTACTTTGTCAGTTTCATTTACCTACAGTATTGCAAATTTGTTGCTAGAGCTGATGTTTGCTGCATAGTATTGCATGCTATAATGCTGGCTCTGACAACATTACTTATCTGTACTGATCTCTCTTCAATGATCTTGCTTTATAGCACATTTTTCTGTTCAGGAGCAACTTGGTCACATCATATCCTTCCTTTCTACCTATAGATTGTTCCCCTATAGGTTGTTTCTCCAAGTGTTTCTCATTGATGGACCTGCTTCATTTGCCTTATGCTCATTTGGCAGCCACTTCTGAGTAGTTTTACTCTGCTTGTTCTGGTTCCTTCTTCTTCTCTTTGGTTGTTATTTGAATTCCTCATCTGCTACATGTTTTTCCTTTAACCAACAATCTTTGGTATCATGTCCAAATCAGATGCAATCACAACAGAATTTTGGCTTCCAATCATAGTCTATCTGCTGGTGTATAACCCCTTTTGGAGTTTGCATTTCGAAACTCTCAGGTTAAGGATGTGAGACATGAGTTTCAACCAATACTCTTACATATGACACCTTCCCCATTTCAGCAGTGACTTTGTCAGTGTATTGAGGTTTTCCTACTACACTTGCCAATTTACTCAAGGCTTCCATGGACCAATACCTTAGTGGAAGTCCGGGAAACTTAATCCGCGGAGGTATAACACTTACACATTCTGGATTAAAGCAATAAATTGTCAATTTTTCTCTTACCGTCAAAAGCAGTAGTGAGTTTCAACAAGAAACAATAACTAATATAGCACAGTGGTAATTTAAGATAAATAGTATTTTCAAAATAAGTTTAATGTGAAGACCCGGTTGGTCGTCTTGAGAGTATGACCCCGATCCCCCATTTAAATATTTTCCCCGCATTTATTTTCTGTTATTGTGTCTTTCCGGGAGGGTTCATTTTAGTTTTCGGAGTGAATTGAGACACTTAGTCTCTTAATTGAAAGCTTAAGTTGGAAAAGTTGATCGGACGTCGACTTATGTGTAACGACCTCGGATTTGAATTTTGATAGTTCTGTTAGCTCCGTTAGGTGATTTTGGACTTAGGAGCGCGTCCGAAATATGATTTGGAGGTCCGTATTAGAATTAGGCTTGAATTGGCGAAAGTTGAAATTTTGGCAATTTTGGCCGGCAGTGGAAATTTTGATATCGGGTTCGGATTGGATTTCCAGAAGTTAGAGTAGGTTCGTGGTGTCATTTTTGACTTGTGTGTAAAATTTGAGGTCATTCAGACGAGATTTGATATGTTTCGACGTCGTTTGTAGAATTTAGAAATTTCAAAGTTCATTAGGCTTGAATCCATGTGAAATTGGTGTTTTGATGTTATTTTGAGTGATTCGTAGGTTGTACTAAGTTCGTAGGGTGTTTTATGATTGTTTGGTATGTTTGGTTGAGGTCCCGGGGGCCTCGGGTGAGTTTTGGGTGCTTAACAGAGGAAATATTGGACTTAAGAGAATTCTGAAATTGCTGGTTTCTGATGTTTTCGCACCTGCGGTAGGGAGACCGCATGTGCGGAGCCGCACGTGTGGATGGTTAAGCGCAGAAGCAAATTCGGAAGGAGTGGTCAGGGGTCGCAAGTGCGAGGTGAGTCCCGCAACTGTGATGCCCGCAGATGCCCTGGAGAGATCGCAGGAGCGGTGGGGAACCGCAGAAGTGGACATAGGTCCGCAGGTGCGACCTCTTGATCGTAGAAGCAGACGATGAGATTTAAGTGAAATTCGCACTTGCGATGGAAATTCTGCAAGTGCAGGACCGCAGATGCGGTTCTGGGCTTGCATAACTGAGTTCGGTGGGTAGAAAAGAGAGAGTTCGAGAGTTTGAAATTCATTCTTCATTTTTGGACTTGGGAGCTCGAAAATATGGTGATTCTTTGAGGGATTTTCAGAGAGAGATTTGGGGTATATATTCCTAACTCGATTTTGGTTATATCTAATTAATCTATTGTCGTATTCTTCATTTATTTAAGGAATATGAGTGAGAAAGTTGGGAAAATGTGAAAAAAGTTCCCCAACCGAATTTCTGAGTTTTGAGTGGGATTTAGGCATCGGATTTGGATACTTTTGGTATGAGTGAACTCGTGAGTGGATGGTGTTCATATTTGGTAACTTTTACCCGATTCCGAGACGTGGGCCCGGGGAGGCGTTTTGAGCGATTTTCCAATTTCTTGCTTTAACTCTGATTTCGTTCGCTAGATTAGCTTCTTGTAGTTATATTATGTTATGTAATTGGTTTTGGATAGATTTGGTCCATTCGGAATCGGATATTCGTGGAAAGAGCATTAATTCAGATTGATTTGAGCTTGATTCGAGATAAGTGGCTTGCCTAACCTTGTGTGAGGAAAACTCCCCTTAGGATTTTGTACTGTTGTTGATATATGAGAGTCGTGTACGTACACGGGCTAATTGTTGTAAAACCCAATTTCCATTAAATAATAACCTATCTTTCCCTCTTATTTGAACTTATTAGCATGTGTAACATCTAGTTAGAGAAAGCGCCTACTTGCCTTAACTGCTTACCTGGACTATGTGTAGCATGTTTAGTGATTTTACATGGCTTTCCTTAACTTGTACTTAGGTTAAATTGTAAGATTTCATGTCGTGACTATTGAATTTTGTTGTTTGGCTGCATATTTACTTTGGGATTACGTAACGATATTCCGGGAGATCCCCCTGTACTGCATATTTACTTTGGGATTATGGAACGATATTCCGGGAGATCCCCCTGTCTTGCATATTTACTTTGGGACTATGGTATTCCGGGAGATCACCCTGCAGATTTACGTTTGGGACTACGAGACGGTATCTCGGGAGATCCCATGTTGTTTTGATGTGTACTGAGCTGTTGTTTTCTATGTTTCTTCCTTGTTAAATATCAGCCTTATTTACCACGATATATATATATATATATATATATATATATATATAACCCTGACCTGACCTCGTCACTACTCGACTTAGGTTAGGCTTGACACTTACTGGGTACCATTGTGGTGTACTCACACCCTTTCCTGCACATATTTTTCGTGTCAGATCCAGGTACATCTTACCAGCCTCATCCTAGTGCAGTTGCTGCTGCTTACTGGAGACTTCAAGGTACATCTGTCGCGCCGCAAATACTCGGAGTCCCCCTCTATCCCTTTATGTTCATTTTTCCTTCTTTCTATAGAAATGATGTATAGAACAGTTAAGACTCCTTTTATTAGCTTGTGACTCGCGGTATTCTGAGTTTTGGGAATTGTTTTGTACATTCAGAAGTGACAATTGTATATGCCGAGTGGCATTAAGTTGATTATTAGATAATTGTTAGTGTTAGTAGTTAATGTTCATGTTTTGTTTTATTTCCGCAAAGTGTTAGGCTTACCTAGTCGTAGAGACTAGGTGCCATCACGACAACTCATGGAAGGGGGAAATTGGGTCGTGACAGGTTGGTATCAGAGTTCTAGGTTCATAGGTATCGTGAGTCACAAGCCAGTTTATTGGGTTTTGTCCTATTGAGCAGTTCATAGAGAGACTTCTCAAGAAGGGACATGATCATGCACTTGTTAATCAAGTAGCAGGCACCGTTGACTGCTTCAGCCCACGAACCAGGTCCTCCATAACCAACTTGTTCAGCAAATAAAAACTCGTATGCACAATCGTCTGCGCCATAACTCAACATCATCATCACTGGCACTTAGGAATGTTAGATCACCAACATTCCGTGAATCAAGGTCTACAACGTAGATGTTCTTGAACATTTTGGCTATCAACACCACTTCACTAGTTTTGAGATTGGTGACAGTGCAAGATTTGGGCAAGAACTTCACTTCATTTTCCCTTATCACAAATTTGAGAAACACTCAACAAGCTATATTTCAAGTCATTCACATGGTACACATTTTCAATTGCATGGAGAGTGTTTTGCCAATTTTTCCAACACCAAGAATATAGCCCTTCTTGCCGTTTTCAAAGGACACACTCCCACCTTAGAAGACCTAGAGTGAAAGAAAATCATCCATTCTTCCAGTCATATGCTTAGAGCAGCCGCTATCCATGTACCATTTTTTGACTGCTACCTCTCACTCCAGCCTACACATGAAATCACTGATTAGACTTAGGAACCAAAGCCATCTTGGGTCCCTTATAATGATAGAACAGGCGGATCAAACTTCTTTACATATACAGGAATCACATATTTTCTTTTCAGGGAACCAGATTCCTCAACAAGCATCTTTTCAACAAATTTTTTTTTTTATGCAAAGACTGAATTTTAGTTTACAAGAGTCCTTGTAATGACCTGTTTGACCACAATGAGTACACAACCAATTATCAACCACATTTACATACTTGCTATGGGGAGTATAGGAGGTTTTAGCCTTTTGGAACCCGATTCCTTGCCTTTTTCTACCATTAATCTTGTACATAGACATTATTACACTAGAGGAGCGGGTCCATTTAAGTGACTTATCAAGATCATTTTTAACCCTTTTCAGATCCTCCTGAAGTTGTCTATTCTTTTCAAGCTCAACAACAAGACTTGTTTTAACATTCTTAAGCTCAAGTTGAGCTTCACTAGCCACTTCTTTATCCTTAGGGATGTCCATCTATTTTTTAATTTATTTTTTCAACAAGGTATTTTCTCTAATTACTTCTTTCACATGTTCCTTCAAGTCTACAATGGAAACTACCATATCGTCCCTCTATTGTTCTATGTCACCAATTTCTTCAATTTGAGCATTTTTTTCATTAATGAGGCTATGATAGGCATCAATCAACACATTTTCTAAGGACATCAATTTTTTCTTAGAGTAACTTTTTAAATTTCTTTGAACATCAAGAAAACTTACCTCATATTTCTCCTTGTCCTCTTCATCATCAGATTTAGCCATGAGTGCAAAGATTGACTCATATCCTGAAGATTCATTGTCAACAACCATCATAGATGCATCTCCTTGGTCATCCTCACCTTCAGATTCACTGGAGGAATCTCCCCATTCAGCCAAAACTTGTTTCACCATGATGTCAGCGGCATCTCTCCTTTTGAACTTCCTGTCAGGGATCTGGTTCCTCTTAGCCGCCTTACCAGTGTTGGTTTTGTAATGATCCTGCTTATGAAGAGGACATTATTTAATGAAGTGTTCAGACTTTCCACACTTATGACATCAATCATTTCCGTTGAAATTCCTGCTAGAACTTCCTTTCTTTGGAATGTCACCATTTTTTCGAATAATCTTTTGGAATCTTCGAGTGAGTCATTGTTGGCAATCTGGAGAACCACGTTCTTCTCCTTCTTGGTCTCTCTTCTTTCAAGATCCTTCTTTTCTCTTCATCTCAAAAGTTCTGAGATTTCCAATAAGCTCGTCAATAGTCACTTTCTGTAGGTCTTTTGTCACGACCCAAAATCCATTAATGGTCGTGATGGCGTCTGACACCACTGTCAGGCAAGCCAACACCAAGAAGTTAATTAAAATCTCATTTTAGTATTTTTTGAAATCATTTCTTTTCCTTACATTAAACAGTAGATAATGAACTTCACCGAGTAAATAATGATGTTTTTAACAAATTTTCAATGTTGAATAATCTCATATACATCCCAGAACCCGGTGTCATAAGTGCATGAGAAATTTCTAGGAAATAAAATGTAATATAATAACTATACGGAATACAAGTTGGACAAAAAAGAAAAATAGAATACTCTAAAAGAAAAATGCACAGCAAGTGTAGTATGAGTACGAAAACAGTGCGTACCCAGTAAGTATCAAGTCTAATCTCGAAGAAGTAGTGACGAGAGGTCGACTCCGACACTTACTATAGCCATCAATAATATAATAAGTCATGGATTTATTAAAACGGAAGTGAACCTCAAGGAAATCATGAAGCAAGTAAACAATTTTTTTAATAATAAGAGGTTTCCAAATTTATATTTCATCATTTATCAATTTATCTCAGACCAGGGAGGCAATATCATTATTTATAAAATTCAAGGCAAGTAATACAAAGCATGCTCAAATCATGTCGAGGTCGTACAGCCCGATCCAACATAATATTAGATTGTGCACTGCCAGAGGCTCGAATGGCGCGAACCATATATGCATCTATTTAATCTACCGAGGCGTTCGGCCCGTTCCACTAAAGATAAACACATTCAAATAGCTAATCAAGAATTCATCAAAGGGCAATTATCCAAGGAAATGGCAATTCCTCTTTTAACAGTCAAAAAAATATTGTTTAGCCTTTTAGAAGTTTATTTCCCAAGTGCGATATTATTTAAGCATCTTAAATTGACAATCAAGTTGCAAATATTACAAGCAAAACATGCTTTTGGGTCCTAGACTACCCGGACTTAAGCATGATAGTAGTTACGCACGGACTCTCGTCACCTCGTGCGTACATTGCCCCAACAAATAGGAGCACATATTAATTTATTTCACGTAAGGGATTAATTCCCTCTTATAAGGTTAGAATGGAGACTTGCCTCGCTCCGAAGTTCCATAACCGGCTTTCAAGCCCTACGGACGACTCAAACCAATGCCCAACGCTCCAAAACTAGTCAATAATGATGCAAACTCATTAATATATACTCAAATATTCATTATAATCTTTTTTATGAGAATTCCCGACTCCGTTTGAATAATTGATAAATCACCCTCGGGCCAACGTGCCCGGATTCCTAATATTTTCGAAAATAAACTTTGCCCATGACATCACGAATTCAAATATATAATTTATTCTCAATTCCATGTCCAAAATTCGTGGTAAAAATCCAAATACACAAGATTCTAGGTTTTTCCACCAAAAACTCTAATTTCTACTAATTTCCATGTTCAAATCTATATAAACTCATGTATTTAAATCAAAATTGTGAAGAAGTCACTTACACCATTATGATTGATGAAGATGGCACTCCAATGTGCTCCAAGATCGGCTCCATGGGCGAAAATGAAATGAAATAGAGCCAAACCCTCATTTTTTTAAAAGAAGACACTGCCAGCACCGACTTTCGCACCTGCAGTCACTTAGCCACTTCTGCGGTTCGGCAGGTGCGGCCCAGCTATCGCTTTTGCGGTCTATCCCCCAGCTGCCCACTTCCGCTTCTGCGCCTTCTTTTATGTAGGTGCGGTCTCGCTTCTGCGGCGAGATGACTGCATATGCGATCTCAACACTTCCCCACCAAACCGCACATGCGCCCCTTTGGCCGCTTCTGCGGCTCCGCACCTGTAGCCAAAACCTCACAGGTGCATTACACAAGATGACAGCAGGCTTAGAAATCTTCATGAGGCCGAATTCAATCCGTTAATCACCCGAAATCCACTTGAGGCCCCCGAGACCCCGTCCAATCACACCGACCCATTCCAAAACATAATGCGGACCTGCTCGAGGCTTCAAATCACATCAAACAATGCTAAAACCATGAATCGCACTCAAATTCAAGCTTAATGAACTTTAGAACTTTAAACTTCTACATTCGATGTCGAAACCTATCAAATCACGTCCGATTGACCTCAAATTTTGCACACAAGTCACATTTGACATTAGGGACCTACTCCAACTTTTGTAATCGGAACTTGAACCCGATATCAAAAGGTCCACTTCCGGTCAAACTTCTCAAAAACCTTCAAACTTCTAACTTTCGCCAAACGACTCCAAAATGACCTACGGACCTCCAAATCTACTTCCGGGTGTGCTCCCAATAACAATATCACCATACGGAGCTATTCTCAGACTCCGGATTCCAAACGGACATCATTAACATTGAAATGCACTTCAACCCAAATTTACGAAATTCTTCCAAAAATGCTAACTTCCACAATAGGCACCAAAACGCTCCCGGGTCATCCAAATCCCGATCGAACATACGCCCAAGTCCGAAATTGTCATACGAACCTGCCGGAACCTTCAAATCCTGATTCCGGGGCCGTTTACTCTAAAATCCAATCTTAGTTAATTTTTCCAACTTAAAGATTTCGAAATAAGAATTATCCTTCCAATTCAACTCTAAACTTCCCAAAATTCAATCCCGACCACGCGTACAAGTCATAATACCTGATGTGAAGCTACTCAATGCCTCAAACCGCCGAACGACGCGCTAGAGCTCAATACGACCGGTCATGTCGTTATATTCTCTCCCACTTAAGCCTATGTTCGTCCTCGAACGTGTTAAGAACTGCTCTGGGGTTGTCTAAAATCATTTTTTAACACTTCGTGCACCTAACCATGCTACCTGGACTCAGTTGAGCACATTAGCTCGAGCAAATATGCAGATTCTCCCTTTTACTTAGCCAAATAGGCCTTAGAGCCCAATTCCAACATTCATAATTCTCTGCCAGGTTTGTTTCCATCATACGAACACCGCATCAATCTCCACACGACGTACCAGAACATGACTGCATACTCTTTCAGAATTCACACCATGCACCGCAACATTCACATGACCCTAATAACATTCTATGCTCATAATGGCCGACATTCCTCGAATCTGATGCTCACAATGCGCCTCATGACATATATAATTCTTGTTCCAACTCTTGCAATACCGCCACGACGGAAAAGATGTGTAGAAATTCATAACCAGCTGCAGAGTCAACAATCATTGAATCTCTCCTCTTGACTGAAATCATCACCCCATTATGAACCAAATAATTGTATTTTCTCCTTAATATACTTCATATAATCCGATCACACCGATCCCAGATCCAAGAATCTTGTCTCACCCAATATAAGCTGCCCAAGCAATAGGCCACCCCAGACACTGCCAAAAATCTCATATAGTGCCGCAATGTGCTAACAAACTACAAACTCGAATGTGATACATAATGAAACGAACCCTGTAAGGGACTACTCAACCCACACAATGAATTAGAAACCGAAAAGGTGTCATGAACTTTCCTAAGAAAATGGGAAACAAAACACACAAACATAGATATAGGGAGTTGTACTCAACATCACACTGTTGCGGCGTGCAACCCGATCCAACAACATACCCGTAGCGTCGTGCCACTCGATCCACAAATAAAATTCACATAAGGAGATACTTACCAAGATAAATTTCTCATTACTACAAAAATACCGAATATCTGCCACAAGCATGCTAAGTGCATAATACCATCCTTGGGGAGACAGACAACGCCATACACTACAAAACTCGAGCACAACTAAGGTGCGATATATGATCTGAATCTCGAGAGCCATCCTGCTCACATAACACCATCGCTACGCGGAACCTCAACACATATGAAATTTATCAAGCCGTTTCACAACTCACACGGCACCATATAATGTTACATGAAATCGCCGACAACGAAACAACATCCAACGTATGGATACTCCTACATGAGGAGTGTTATGCTGAAATGAACACATCTGGCCTGATATAGAGCCCATATTCATATTTAAATCCATTCACAGACCTCAAGCCGATTCTGACTGTATCGCACTGGGCTAATAACCTTTCAAGGATCCAGGGTAACCCTATTTCCCATGACGCATAATAATAGCCGCCAAATCCAGAACAAACATCCTCAGTTCACAACCAAATGAACAGAGTGCCCTTCAGGCATAAATTCCCACATCCACGATAGTACCACAACCCCCATACTTGTTTTTCATCTTTTATAATTTAGGTGACTACCTGTCATGCTTATACTATCTTCTGTGGGACATGCTCCCCAACCTTCCACACAATACAACGAGTCTGCACATCCATACTACCGGCCTCACCAACACTGTAAAGAAAATTCAAGAATCCGCAATCAGTATGCAAAGCCTCTTCACACCAGACACCGATCTCAGGTGATGTCAAAACAATGCCAGCTGACTCTAACTATCTGAGTCCTTCCTCGCTCATCCGACCTCGATATTCTTGTCAACACTGAACCTCAACCTTGATCCTCAACTTCCAAATCCCATGCTACTCACTGATCTTGATCATGCCAATGCGCAAGAGCACAAAAATTTCATCATAACTCCGGAACCACTAATAGGGTAGACATTTCATCATATAGAAACCTTTCTCTTAACTCCTTTCAGAAGAATCATTGCAACACGTGACTGAATTCCTACAACTGCAAAAAAATATAATCCTCTAGTAGTGGTCTAAACCACCATAACTCTACCGGAATCCATCTATATGTAACAAACCATAATACTCAAGCGCCTCCAAATAAAATCAATTTCGGCGGCCGTCAAGCCTCGCACATACCGCCACAAATCACATGCATAACTCAACGCGTTGAAGGAACTGATCATTGCCACCATCATGCCTATTCAACCATTTCTAGCCGATTAGACTTCTTCTAAATCACTTTGGACTTGCATCAGGAATAATAATAGCTCTATTCAAAACATAACGAACCCAAATCCGCACTCATCCTCAGTGACCTTATTTCACGAGACCACGTTGTCTCAAAACACACGAACCATCCCATACCCTCCTTGTGCGCATATTCCCGTCTTCAACTGGTACACCCATTCTGATAATTTTTCCATGCATCCGAAGTCATTTCCCTCATTCCTCCAAATTTTATACTGAAAGTCGAAGATAACATAGAACTCTCCAAGCCCGTTCTTCATAATCCGCTGCAAAAGCTCGATACTCAACCATACTATGGACTCAAAATCCCTAGGCGCCACATTTTAACCTTTGGATCCACTAAAATCGTTACTGAGATTCACCCACTCTGACTTAGTCCCTAATAATAATCAACTCCAAGGCTCTTCTAGCACATGAACACTCTCTCGATGAATTACTGAGCTGAATCACTTTCCTTGTAAATCACCTCTACACAAAGTGTTGATACCTAATTTTTTCCTCATATTTCTTATATATATATATATATATATATGCACACTTTCAATATAGTTCATATGCATCATCATTTGATTTACAAGCATATACAAGTATTTTTCATAATTTTTAAAGGCTTTAAATCAATTTATTTCTGCATTTTATTATATAAATATCTATTAATTATACAAATTATTTTATGATTATTTTATAATCTAAACTTATCATTTACACCCATATTAGGTTTTAAATATTTTTAGTACATTTGTTATAAGTACATTTGCATTTTTAAGGCTAAATTGCATATTTTGGAATAATAGCCCATATGAACTTATAATTACATTATTTATGCAAAAAATAACCTTTTGTATTTTTATAATGTTAAATAATTATTTTTAATCATTTGAATGCACAAATAATATTTTTTTTATTTATCTATTATTTTTATAACTTATTTATTTATTAAAATTAGGTATTTAAAATCTGGCCCTAATTCTACAATTAATTTCGGACCTAAACTACCCAATTACCCCAAGCCCAATACCCCTAGCCCACTACCCTTAGACATTCAATTAAACCCGACACAACCCTGCTTAAATTGATCAACGACTCATAAACATCCCCCCACTTTCCTTATATCCCCATCTCCCAAACCCTAACCCCATTTCCCCTAATCCGCTGCCTTTTTACTCCCTTTATCTGGAGAACCCTAACTCGCAGCCTCTCCAAAATCCTCCCCCAATCCCATTCCTAATGGATTTTCTTCCCATTTACTTACCATTTCGACATATTTCCTTTATTTGTTGATACTTTACGATATTACTTATTACTTGCCTAAACATGGCAAGTACCCCACTTTGATTCTGTCCTAATCGATCTTCATCTCTTGAATCTGGACGACATTAAGTCCACACACGTTATTTTGTGTCGTGTGAGCCCGATTTGTTCGTATCTTGTTGATTCTTACTTAAACCTAAGGTTAGGGTTTATAGATTCTCTTTTAATTTGAACCAAAGCTGGTTCAAGCTTTGATTTTGACTACTATCTTGTCTATATTCGCCTTATTAAGTGAGAATTTGCCTATTTCTGTCGATTTCTTTTACTTACCCTAAATAAGGGTTTCAGATCATTTTTAATCGAACCAAATCTGGTTCGATTCTGTGTTCTCTTTTGAATAATTTCATGTCTATGTTCATTTTATGAAATATGTGATTCTTTGCTTCTATTTTTTGCCGATTTTGTGTTTTTTTTACATAAAACTAGGGTTTCAAAATTTTCTTCCTTACTGATTTAAGTGCTTGCCTTTTTAGTGTTTGAATTAATGATTTCCATGTTTATGTATTCAGTTCCTACACTATTTAAACCCCTCCCCACTCCCTTTTGATTAAGTTGGAAGTTCGAAAAATTCCCTAAGAACACTACAAAAATTAAGGCTTTTTGCTTTTCATTCTTGAATAAAAACTTGTTCTATATTCTGATAAGCCAAGGCCAGAAATTGTTAAGTTTCTGATTTGTTTGGTGATATTCACAATATTGATAGATTTACTTATGCCTTGCTTCATCTTAACCGGTGAGTTATCAGACCTTTATTGTTTCATTCTGATTTCTGTAAATGTGTTACTTCAATTAGACTATGTTATGCTATTACATTTTGTAGTTTGAGACATGCTTAAATCTACTTTGAGACTATTAATTTGATCCTGCTTAACCCATATGTCACTAATAGTAATCTCTTGAAGTTTAAGTTTGTTATTTGAACATGTTCTCATATCTCCTGCTATAGAATAGTTAACTATGTATAGATGTATGCATTAATAGAATTTCAAGTCTGTTTGTTGAATATACTATAATGTGACCTGTTTGATCTTGTTTTCATCATATTTTGACACCTCTAATAATTTCCCTAATTAGTTTTTAGCATGTCATGATCTGTTGCTAATTGGTTTCTTCCTATGACACTAGTTTCTGCACTTAGCCTAATATGGACCCTTTGTTATCACTATAAATCTATCTTATGACTTGCCATATTAGCATGTGATTGAGTTTATTTCTTGATAATTGACTATGTCTGCCTAAGTTCAAGCATGTCTGTTTTTTGTTTGTATATGTGATTCTGTCCTTCAGTGGATCCCCTAATCCCATTCTACTCCCCTGGTCCTTCTAAATTTTTATTCTTAGCCGGCTGAAAGACAAGGCTACTTAGGTTTTGTCCTTTGACCTCCCTAGTTTGAGCACTGCTCAGGGTTCATGTGAGACCCTTATGAACTCTGACACACTAGGACCTGGTCCCTAATCTGTCCCTGAATTGTTTCTGATCAACCTCCCTAGTGTGAGCACTGCCCTGGGTTCTTGAAGCCCTTGGGAACTCTAACACACTAGGGTCTTGGGCTCTATATGATCGGCCTTGATATATGTCCAATGGGTGAATCTCTCAACAACTGGATATTTTGTATTTATGAGCATGAGAGTTGGAGTTGTTGTGATTTGAAGGCTTGGCCTGTCCAGGTGTATTTGGGCCTGATGTAGTCTCCCTATAGTTATATCTATTATGTGATTTACTACATTCAATTCTGTCTGTAATAATTATTTGTAATAACAATTCTAGGGTGTTAGTGAAATTGGGAAGGGGTTCTTATTTTACATTTGCAATAAAGTTGGGTAGAAATCCTGCCTATAGGTTCGATACTCTGTTGTTAAATGTTGTATGTTAGAAATCATGCCTATAGGTACCTTATTATGTTCGGTCGTCACATGCTAGCAGTCATGCCCATAGGTTCAATGCTTGGTTCAATAATGTTCTATTTTTGCTTGTTAGAGACCATGCCTATAGGAAATGGTATAATTCAATATATGTGCAAAATCCTATTTTATATTGTTCTGTTCACGACTTATAGAAATCATGTTTATAGGATTTAAAATTGGATTAATTGTAGAAAGCATGCCTATAGGTTTGAATTAATTTAATTATCATTTCCCCCCGTTTGTTCATAAGTTTCCAAACACTATGTTGTTACCCTCACTAGAAATCATGCCTATAGGATTAAAACAAGTAATTCTGTATATGTTTCTGTGATTGCCACTGTTTATTATTGCATAAAACGCCTAGATATCATGCTAGTAAGCTTAATCTCATTATGCTAAAAAAATAGTAGGCAAACTTATGTAGGTTTTGGCAACCGCACTAAGAAACTGGCTTTGCACATGACTGTTTGCTCATTCATTTAATATCACATAGAGATATTGCATATAGGATTCTACCATTAATTAATTAAAATCTGTCAAAATGTTAACCAGTTTGGCATGCATTTGATGTCTAAATGCGGAGGCTAACTTGAACCCATACTTGCTTCTATTTGAAAGTCCTAAACTGTTTTTCTATGTCGCTTAGTATTTTCTTTTTTGAGCAGCCTAAGTTAAGGTCTAGAACCACCCTGAAATAGAGGTCCAAATTCTTCCTGGACCATAGGCCTGGGACGGGTAGTGCATGCATAGGGTACAACTTATAATTGACTAGAGCGCTTTAGGTAAACAACTTAAAGATAGTAATTGGGTAGCAGGAGATGATAGTCTGTGTCCGCTGAATAATATGAGTAACACCCCATCTTGAGGGAGTTATGAAGTATTATTTATGTTGCACGGGGTGATCCTTTAGGCTAAAAAACTTAAGACCCCCTCATTTCTATTTAATGTAATTCTTTTATTTGTCTAAGTGTTTCTTTTCTCTTAGACTAATTCATATCATTTGAGTTCGGCCGGGACTCACCGTTGTGGACCTCGAGGAGTGCCTAACACCTTCTCCTCAAGGTAATTTGACCCTTAACCGATCTTTGGTGACGCAAACTAGTAATCCTGAGTCATTTGCAAATAGATGCCCTAACGCACATTAATTCGTTAGGTGGCGACTCTCTTTTTTAATAATATTCCTTTAAAAGAGTTGTCACGTGTCGAAACCCGATTTCGCGAGAAACAGGGGCGCGACAACATGGCGACTCTGCTAGGGATTTTCTTAGGCTCTTACCATAATGAACTTGGTCTGTATGAATTAGTTTCTCTCGATAAGCGTGTCTTAATTATTTTGAACATCCCGCTCCCATTATCCCTTTTATTTTCCACATGCACACCCCTTCCCTATTTTTCCCTTTATATGAACTTACATGCAATTCCTCGCTTAATCTGGTCTAATATGCATCCCCTCCGTTATTTCCCAATCATGTTCACTTGCTCCAATTTTAAAAAAAAATTGTGTTATGTCTTTCCCAATCCCTACCCCTTTTATTATTTTATTATAATTTTTCCATTATACCAACTAACTCCTTTCTTATTTTTCTTTCTTTTCTGTCTTTACATTTATTAAATACTGCATTTATCACTTCCTCTTGCAAAATACATGGCAACGTGTTGTTTTATCTTTGCATAATTACATTCTCTACATCATATTCCACCCGTGCGCAATTAATACCATAGCGGCACTTGATGAGTGCTCGTGCTCTTCCTATATCACCTTTTTAAATTTGGAAAAGCTTATTTGCGGTAAAACTAGTCGATCAGCGGTGCAGTCGACAGTTCCGTGCCTTCCCCTCTCAAGTTTTCCACTTGAGGGTACCGGTCTAGACTCTTAAAGAAAACCCCACTCTGATGTTAACTGTGCATGCATCATGTCTAAACCTTGTACGGGTTAGAATGTTGTCCGCGTAGTAACTCTCTAAGTCAAGCCTTGTCCAAATCCCATCGGGATTTCCATAATCCCAACGGGCACAATCATGATATGTAAATTATTTGGAGAAACGTGCCGATATGTTAATCATTAATGTGTAAACAGTCAAATCCGGAGGGAAAGAGGGATAACTTTATTTGTTTTGCAGAAATGAGGCACAAAGTCCCCAGGTTCGGCATGGTCCGAAGTATCTCACCTCTGTTGCAAGACTGGTGGGAAAATCTCTCTCCAAGCGACAAAAACCATGTGAAAATAATTCTCAGAAATCTACCGTCTTTGCTGGACATTCAGCCAAACAATGTACTAATCGAGGCCGCTACTATGTTCTGGGATGAAAAGAGGGTTGTTTTCCGTTTTGGTAATATAGAGTTGACTCCTTTTCTTTAGGAAATAGGAGGTTTTGCTGGGCTTCCCTAGGATAGATCTGGTCTATTGGTACCAGAAAATCGTACTTCTAGAGGGTTTCTGAAAATGATGGGTCTTAGAAAGAATAACGAGTTAGTCTGCCTGAAGAAGTCTTACATACCTTTCGACTTCCTTTACGAGCGTTATAGGCACAACATATCCTACTGTATCTATCATGATGAGTTTTCCATCACTTTTCTAGGTTAGACTCATCGCCGGGTTTTCGTGTTCATCGTTTGTTTTCTAGGAATGATAGTATTCCCAATTCAAGGAGACAAGATCCACACTCATTTGGCTATGGTCACCAAGACCTTAATGGAAGGAATTGAGGGACGGACGTACACTATCGTCCCAATGATCGTGGCAGAGATATACCGAGCCTTGGACCGTTGCAAGAAGGGATTTAGGCATTTTGAGGGTTGTGGATTGGGTACATTTCTTTAGCAATTTGACTGATGACAAGGTCCATTGGATGTTCAAGTGGTTCACTACTAGCGAGTTCATCATCAGGTCAAGAGATGTTGCACAAGCGGGAGAGTTGACATAGCGGGAGAATTAAAGCCGGGGATTGATCGAGGAAATAGGGTCATAGACAACGCTGCTGAAGCACAAGTAAAATACAAGAGGTTGCACAAAAGAATCTTGGAGTGTGAGACCATACATTTGGAACAATACAAGGTAGACAAGGAATCAATCAATGAATGGAGAGGAATTGCTATAGAATCAACTGAAAGGTTGGAGTATTTAGAGCAGGGTCTGATGGAGCTTAAAAGGAAGATAAGCAAAAGGATCGTGGATTGTCAGAATTCAAAGGGAAACAAAGGAGGACACCTAGTAAGGGCGTATTTGTTGTTGGATATGCGCGACCTGGGGAATCTGATCGATGGGGCTAAAAAGCCCAAGCTTGGAGAAGTTCCCTCCGGGATCAAGTATATTAGAATTATTGTTTACTTGTTTTTATAGAGTCATTTTAGAATTTGATTGTAATAGGGCAAATGCCACTAGTAACTCTTTTTTATTATTGTTGTAAAGGTTTGATCTCTTTATTACATTAATGAAATGAGGCAATTGTCGGCACTAAGTTTCTCCAAATCTGTATTTCACCAGGCCTACCTCGGGCACAATGAGGTCCCCAAATTGGGATACTACTTTATAACTCCGCAATACATGTTTAAATACTACAAATATATTTTGAAAATTCCCTACAAACTTGTTTACCTTTTTTGTTTTTCTTTGTTTTGATTATTCCCACCCCCTAAGGTTGGTTCGTGCATACTGGCATCATCAGCATATCATACCAGATCCAGAGGTCCTCCACCTCCTCCTCCTCTAAGTGATAAGGGAAAACCTAAGATGAATGACATGAGCGGTATCAGGAAAGACAACGTTACGCATGCAGAAAATGTTGAAACTTCATATGGTCGGAGTACTCTGGCACATAATGATTTGGTTCTACGGTTGGAGCAGAAAATATTGGAGTTACAAGGGGAACTTGAGCAGGTCCGCAACATGGAAAACCTCTCCCTCACCTTAAACGTCCCAGATATCAACCAACAGAATGCCCAAAACCCAGAACCTCCTCAAAGCACACCAAACCAACATCCACAAACTCCCCCCCGCACCTCATCAATACGCAACACCTCCCCAAAATACTAATCCTCCGCCAGTACCAACTCCTCCTCAGCATCAACATCAACCAAGCCAGTATCCACAAACCACCACCTACCATACCCCTCAAAATACACCACATCTTACCCCCGATCCGTATAACTCAACCAATGATCACCACTACACCCAAACCCCTGGTATCCATCAAAACAACCCCACATATATAGAAACTCTAGCTCACCCAACTCAACAAACCTCATACACACCAGAATCCGCCGAGAAGGACCTGCTCATTAAGTATATGGCAGAAGAACTTAAGAAGCTTACAAGTCGAGTCCAAGGCGTAGAAAGGGGTAAAGGCATTGAGGGTTTGGAATATGAAGATCTGTGTATTCACCCGGATGTAGAACTGTCGAAGGGTTAAAAACCTCCCAAGTTCGAGATGTTTGACGGAACAGGTGACCCAAAGGTGCATCTAAGGACATATTGTGACAAGCTCGTAGGAGTTGGAAAGGATGAAAGGATTCGAATGAAATTATGCATGAGGAGCCTCACTGGAGATGCCCTATCTTGGTACATCAGTCAAAATCCAAAGAAGTGGGTTAGTTGGTTAAGCATGGCATCAGATTTCATGGATCAGTTCAGGTTTAATACGGAGAATGCACCAGATGTCTTCTATATCCAGAATCTCAAAAAGAAGCCAACAGATACTTTCCGTGAGTATGCTACTCGGTGGAGATCGGAAGCTGCAAAAGTAAGGCCAGCATTGGAAGAAGAACAAATGAACAAGTTCTTTGTTCGGGCCCAGGATCCACAATACTACAAAAGGTTAATGGTTATCGAAAATCACAAATTCTCTGATATCATCAAATTGGGGGAAAGGATTGAAGAAGGAATCAAGAGCGGAATGGTAACTAATTTCGAGGCATTACAGGCTACGAACAAAGCTTTGTAGTAAGGGGGTATATCCAAAAAGAAGGAAGTAGGGGCCGTGATGGTGGCCCAAGGTCCAAAATCTCCTCTTACATATCAAACACCTCCACCTACATATCAGCCTTCACCTCCCAGATATCCGCAACCCGCCACCACCTACCATGCTTATAACACCAAGCTAGCATATTACCACTCACCGCCATTCCGCCAGAACTATCAGAAACCCAGACCAAATTTCGACTGCAGGCCGCCCAGACAATATACCCCTATTGCTGAACCTATCGATAAGTTATATGAAAGGCTGAAAGCTGATGGTTATGTCACTCCTATTCCCACTATTGCCATGGAAAACTCCTCACAATTGGTTAATCCAAATAAAATATGTGCCTACCACTCCGGCATTAAGGGTCCTACCATTGATGAATGTCGCACTCTGAAAGACAAGATCCAGACACCAATTGATACCAAGGTGACACAAGAAAAGGAGGATACACCTAACGTCAACAACAATCCCCTCCCAAATCACAGGTGTGAGGGGGTGAACATGATAGAGACTGACGAAGAATGGGACTCGGAAGGGTCAATTGGGCTTACTTGAGAAGGGGATGACCCCAAGAAGCATGCGGTCACTCTTACTCCTATTGTGGTACACATACATCCACCAGTCGAAGTTGAATTAGCCGCACGGAGCCCGTTCGAGGTGGAAGTAACAACACCTACAGCTGCACCTGCTCCATTTGAAGTAGAAATGACCACACACTTCACTGTGACGGTAGCACCTGCACCATCCTTTAATTCAAAATTCGTACCTTGGGACTATGTTACAGAAGCCAGGAGAAAAGGAAAAAGCAAAAATAGAAGAAGCTGGTGCCGCAAGGGATGACCGGGACTGGTAGAGTTTACACACCTGAGCACTTAAGGGGAACAAGTAAAGAAGCTGCTTCCGAGCAGCCCGTCATTGAAACTGGCCCGGATGATCTTTGGAGAAAGGTGCAAGCAAGGGAATACTCTGTAGTGGACCATCTGAAGAAAACCCCTGCTCAGATATATATTCTATCATTACTGCAGAATTCTGAAGCACATAGGAACGCCTTGATGAGGGTATTGAATGAAGCTTACGTGCCCAACAATATCATTAGAGGAGAAATGTCTAACATGGTAGGACAAGTACTAGAGAGCCATAAAATCACTTTCCATGAAGACGAATAGCCACCAGAAGGATTGAGCCACAATAGGGCGTTGCATATCACGGTACAGTGCGAAGATAAATTCATTGCCAAGGTTTTGATAGATGGAGGTCCCAATCTCAACATCTTCCCATTGACGACTCTGAAGAGATTGGGAAAAGGATTACATGAAATATAGGCAGGAACAATTAACGTAAAAGCTTTCAACGGATTTCAAAGGGCCACGATCGGAGAAACCATTCTTTGCTAACAAATGGGCCCGACTTGGTTTGGTGTCAAATTCCAAGTACTCGACATATCCGCCTCATAAAACTTATTGTTGGGACAGACTTGGATACATGTCGTTGGGGTTGTGGCTTCAACTTTGTACCAAGATGTAAAGTTAGAATGGAACCATCAGGAGGTGATCATCTATGGAGACGGGAGTAATCCCATTTATACCAATCAAACTGTTCCCGTCATGGAAAATAGAAGAAAATTTGGTGGAGAGACTTATCATCGCATCAAGCACATCAATGCAATTGAGAAAGAGAAGTGGTGGAGTAGCAAAATAGAGAGCATACTAGCATGGGCAGGGTATGAACCCGGTAAAGGGCTCGGGAAGAATCTCCAAGGTATTGCCAAACTAATACAGCTAAAACTTCACGACACGACCTTTGGATTGGGTATCAGTACACCTGGCATGGGTATCAAAATTGGTCGCCACCATGGTGCAGTCCTTACTAGCCCCTTGAACAACCAATACCACATCTGAGCCAATCCTTCCATCAGGCTGATATGATATGGGGATCCAAAGAGGATGAAGTGCTAGTTGGTTTGAGGAATTTATTTCTAGAAGAGGAAGACATGGATGGCAGTGTAATAGTTGACAAGGAGGAGGAACAAGGCTTCGTCATCCAGACAGTGAAGAAAGGAGCCGTCCTCAGAAATTAGAAAGCCACACCATCAAGGGCCCGACGAGTCCCGGGGTAGCATAGCTGCTAGTGTCATCTATTTTGAAAATAGTTCTTCTTGAGCATTTTTGTTTTAAAAACATTTTTTTTCAGTATTTCGTTTTGGAAAACATTGTTTGAGTCATTAAAAATTGCTTTGTTTGACATTTTAATATTTATCAATAGCTTGATGTTCTATTATTACTATCTTCCGTATCTTTCTCTCTACAGCATTACTATTTTTTATCTTGATGAACCAACGACTGTGACATGTAATGAGACAACGCAACATAAGGACAGTGACTCGGAATAAATAGAAGAAGAAGATATGATACCTGAGGAAATTGTCAGAGAGGTCGAGAATTTTGAGAACAAGCCTAAGTCCAATGTGGACGAAACTGAGATAGTCAACTTGGGAAATTCCGCAACAGTCAAAGAGACTCGCATAAGCATTCACTTGTCACCATCAGAGAAGGAAGAGTACACTCATTTCCTAAAAGAGTATGAAGACATTTTCGCATGGTCGTATGATGATATGACTGGATTGAGCACATCCATAGTAGCTCATAAGCTACCTACCAATCCAATGTGTCCACCAGTAAAGCAGAACTCAGGAAGTTCAAGCCAGACATGAGTCTAAAAATCAAGGAAGAAGTCACCAAGTAAATCAAAGCTAAGGTCCTCAGGGTAGTTGAATATCCAACTTGGTTGGCCAACATTGTGTCGATTCCGAAGAAAGACGGGAAGGTCAGGGTGTGTGTCGACTATCAGGATTTAAATAGAGCAAGTCCCAAAGATGATTCCTGATGCGAGACTAAATTGCATAGTTTAACATGTGATATACCTTACATTTTATGCGCATTAATGATAAAATTACACTTGTTATGTGCTTAATGGAGTTATTTCATGTGTAGGTGAAGTGGAGATGGAAACGGAGCTAAAAAGATGCAAATACGTCGAAAAATATGCAAAAGAAGACACCCGGGCGATAGCCGGGAGACAAAGCCAAACACACTGACCCTGCCTGGCGTTAGCCAGGCGTTTGGGCTGAAACGCCAGCC